>JAWKAU010000499.1:0-68000 GCA_033398695.1 Orobanche coerulescens | reverse complement strand
GTTCCTAGAAGGCTAGGCTCATGAAGTTCTTTTGAATTTTGATTTAAGATTCATGAGGTTCATAGAGGACTAGACTCATGAATTCCTTTGGATTTGGATTTAATGTTCATGAGGTTCACAGAGGACTCAACTCATGAAGTTCCATTGGATTTGGATTTAAGGTTCATGAGGTTCCTAAAAGACTAGGCTCATGAAGTTCCTTTGGATTCAGATTAAAGGTTCATGAGGTTTTTAGAGGACTGGGATCATGAAGTCCCTTTATATTTGGATTAAATGTTCATGAGTTTCCTAAAGGACTAGGCTCATTAAGTTCCAGTGGATTTAGATTTAAGGTTCATGAGGTTCCAAGAGGACTTCGCTCATGAAGTTCCTTCGGATTTGGATTTAAGGTTCATAAGTTTCCTAGAGGACTAGGCTCATGAAGTTCCTTCGGATTTACATTAAAGGTCCATGAGGTTCCTAGAGGACTACGCTCATGAACTTCATTCAGATTTGGATTAAATGTTCATGAGGTTCCTAGTAGACTAGGCTCATCAAGTTCCATTGGATTTGAATTTAATGTTCATGAGTTTCCTTGATAACTAGGCTCATGAAGTTCATTTGGATTTGGAATTAAGGTTCATGGGGTTCCTATAGGATTAGGCTCACGAATTTCCTTTGGATTTGGATTTAAAGTTCATGAGGTTCCTAGAGGACTAGTCTCATGAAGTTCCTTTGTATTTGGATTTAAAGTTCATGAGATTCCTAGAGGACTAGGCTCATGAAATTCCTTTGGGTTTAGATTTAAAGTTCATAAGGTTCCTAGAGGACTAGGCTCATAAAGTTCCTTTAGCTTTGGACTTTAAAGTTCATGATGTCCTGGAGGACTAGGCTCATGAAGATCCATTGGATTTGGATTTAAGGATCATGAGGTTCCTGGAAGACTAGGCTCATGAAGTTCCTTTGGATTTCGATTAAAGGTTCATGAGGTTCCTAGAGGACTAGGCTAATGAGGTTACATTGGATTTGAATTTAAGGTTCATGAGTTTCCATGAGCACTAGGCTCATGAAGTTCCATTCTTTGGATTTAAGGTTCATGAGGTTCCTAGCGGACTAGGCTCATGAAGTTCCATTAGATTTGGATTTAAGGTTCATGAGTTTCCATGAGGACTAGGCGCATGAAGTTCCTTTTTGGATTTGGATTTAAGGTTCATGGAGTTCCAAGAGGATTAGGCTCATGAATTTCCTTTGGATTCCGATTAAAGGTTCATGAGGTTCCTAGAGACTAGGCTCATGAAGTTCCATTGGATTAGGATTAAAGGTTCATGAGGTTCCTAGAAGACTAGGCTCATGTAGTTCCTTCAGATTTGGATTAAAGGTTCATGATGTTCCTGGAGGACTAGGCTCATGAATTCCCTTCGGATTTAGATTTAAGGTTCATGAGGTTCCAAGAGTACTAGGCTCATGAAGTCCATTTGGATTCGGATTAAAGGTTCATGAGGTTCCAAGAGTACTAGGCTCATGAAGTTCCATTAGATTTGGATTTAAGGTTCATGAGATTCCTAGAGGACTAGGCTCATGAAGTTCCTTTGGGTTTAGATTTAAAGTTCATAAGGTTCCTAGAGGACTAGGCTCATAAAGTTCCTTTAGCTTTGGACTTTAAAGTTCATGATGTCCTGGAGGACTAGGCTCATGAAGATCCATTGGATTTGGATTTAAGGATCATGAGGTTCCTGGAAGACTAGGCTCATGAAGTTCCTTTGGATTTCGATTAAAGGTTCATGAGGTTCCTAGAGGACTAGGCTAATGAGGTTACATTGGATTTGAATTTAAGGTTCATGAGTTTCCATGAGCACTAGGCTCATGAAGTTCCATTATTTGGATTTAAGGTTCATGAGGTTCCTAGCGGACTTGGCTCATGAAGTTCCATTAGATTTGGATTTAAGGTTCATGAGTTTCCATGAGGACTAGGCGCATGAAGTTCCTTTTTGGATTTGGATTTAAGGTTCATGGAGTTCCAAGAGGATTAGGCTCATGAATTTCCTTTGGATTTCGATTAAAGGTTCATGAGGTTCCTAAAGACTAGGCTCATGAAGTTCCATTGGATTAGGATTAAAGGTTCATGAGGTTCCTAGAAGACTAGGCTCATGTAGTTCCTTCAGATTTGGATTAAAGGTTCATGATGTTCCTGGAGGACTAGGCTCATGAATTCCCTTCGGATTTAGATTTAAGGTTCATGAGGTTCCAAGAGTACTAGGCTCATGAAGTCCATTTGGATTCGGATTAAAGGTTCATGAGGTTCCAAGAGTACTAGGCTCATGAAGTTCCATTAGATTTGGATTTAAGGTTCATGAGATTCCTAGAGGACTAGGCTCATGAAGTTCCTTTGGATACGGATTAAAGGTTCATGAGGTTCCTAGAGGACTAGGATCATGAAGTTCCTTTATATTCGGATTAAAGGTTCATGAGTTTCCTAAAGGACTAGGCTCATGAAGTTCCTCAATTGGATTTTAATTTAAGGTTCCCGAGATTCCTGGAGGACTAGGCTCATGAAGTTCCATTGGATTTGAATTAAAGGTTTATGAGGTTCTTAGAAGACTAGGCTCATGAAGTTCCTTTGGAAACTCATTAAAGGTTCATGAGGTTCCTAGAGACTAGGATCATGAAGTTCCTTTGGATTCGGATAAAAGGTTCATGAGGTTCCTAGAGGACTAGGATCATGAAGTCCCTTTATATTCGGATTAAAGGTTCATGAGTTTCCTAAAGGACTAGGCTCATGAAGTTCCTCCATTGGATTTGAATTTAAGGTTCCCGAGGTTCCTAGAGAACTAGGCTCATGAAGTTACATTGGATTTGGATTTAAGGTTCATGAGGTTCCTAGAAGGCTAGGCTCGTGAAGTTCCTTTGAATTTTGATTTAAGATTCATGAGGTTCCTAGAGGACTAGTCTCATGAAGTTCCTTTGTATTTGGATTTAAAGTTCATGAGATTCCTAGAGGACTAGGCTCATTAAAGGTTCATCAGGTTCCTAGAGGACTGGGATCATGAAGTCCCTTTATATTCGGATTAAAGGTTCATGAGTTTCTTAAAGGACTAGGCTCATGAAGTTCCTCCATTGGATTTGAATTTAAGGTTCCCGAGGTTCCTTGAGGACTAGGCTCGTGAAGATCCATTGGATTTGGATTTAAGGATCATGAGTTTCTTATAGGACTAGGCTCATGAAGTTCCTTTGGATTTGAATTTAAGGTTTATGAGTTTCCTAGAAGACTAGGCTCATGAAGTTCCTTTGGATTCCGATTAAAGGTTCAATAGGTTCCTAGAGACTAGGCTCATGAAATTCCATTGGATTAGGATTAAAGGTTCATGAGGTTCCTAGAAGACTAGGCTCATGTAGTTCGTTCAGATTCGGATTAAAGGTTCATGAGGTTCCTAAAGGACAAGGCTCATGAAGTTCCTTTGGATTCATATTTAAGGTACATGAGTTTCCTAGAGGACTGGGCTCATGAAGTTCCATTGGATTTGAATTTAAGGTTCATGAGGTTTCTAGAAGACTAGGCTCATGAAGTTCCCTTGGATTCGAATTAAAGGTTCATGAGGTTCCAAGAGGACTAGGCTTATGAAGTTCCATTGGATTTGGATTTAAGTTTCATGAGATTCCAAGAACACTAGGCTCTTGAAGTTCCTTTGGATTCAGATTAAAGGTTCATGAGGTTCCTCGAGGACTACGATCATGAAGTCCCTTTATATTCGGATTAAAGGTTCATGAGTTTCCTAAAGGACTAGGCTCATGAAGTTCCTCCATTGGATTTGGATTTAAGGTTCATGAGGTTCCTAGAAGACTAGGCTCATGAAGTTCCTTTGAATTTTGATTTAAGATTCATGAGGTTCATAGAGGACTTGGCTTATGAAGTTCCATTGGATTTGGATATACGGTTCATGAGGTTCCTAGAGGACTAGGCTCACGAAGTTGCATTAGATTTGAATTTAAGGTTCATAAGGTTCCTAGAAGACTAGGCTCATGAAGTTCCTTTGGATTCAGATTAAAGATTCATGAGGTTCTAAGAGGACTAGGCTCATAAAGTTCTATTGGATTTGGATTTAAGGTTCATGAGATTCCGAAAAGACTAGGCTCATGACGTTCCTTTGGATTCAAATTAAAGGTTCATGAGGTTTTTAGAGGACTAGGATCATGAAGTCCCTTTATATTCGGATTAAAAGTTCATGAGTTTCCTAAAGGACTAGGCTCATGAAGTTCTTCCATTGGATTGGAATTTTAGGTTCCCGAAGTTCCTAGAGGACTAGGCTCATGAAGTTCCATTGGATTTGGATTTAAGTTTCATGACGTTCCTAGAAGGCTAGGCTTATGAAGTTCCTTTGAATTTTGATTTAAGATTCACGAGGTTCATAGAGGACTAGGCTCATGAAGTTCCTTTGGATTCGGATTAAAGGTTCATGAGGTTCCAAGAGTACTAGGCTCATGAAGTTCCATTAGATTTGGATTTAAGGTTCATGAGATTCCTAGAAGACTAGGCTCATGAAGTTCCTTTGGATACGGATTAAAGGTTCATGAGGTTCCTAGAGGACTAGGATCATGAAGTTCCTTTATATTCGGATTAAAGGTTCATGAGTATCCTAAAGGACTAGGCTCGTGAAGTTCCTCAATTGGATTTTAATTTAAGGTTCCCGAGATTCCTGGAGGACTAGGCTCATGAAGTTCCATTGGATTTGGATTTAAGGTTCATGACGTTCCTAGAAGGCTAAGCTCATGAAGTTCCTTTGAATTTTGATTTATGATTCATGAGGTTCATAGAGGACTAGGCTCATGAAGTTCCTTTGAATTCGGATTAAAGGTTTATGAGGTTCCAAGAGTACTAGGCTCATGAAGTTCCATTAGATTTGGATTTAAGGTTCATGAGATTCCTAGAAGACTAGGCTCATGAAGTTCCTTTGGATACGGATTAAAGGTTCATGAGGTTCCTGGAGGACTAGGATCATGAAGTTCCTTTATATTCGGATTAAAGGTTCATGAGTTTCCTAAAGGACTAGGCTCGTGAAGTTCCTCAATTGGATTTTAATTTAAGGTTCCCGAGATTCCTGGAGGACTAGGCTCATGAAGTTCCATTGGATTTGAATTTAAGGTTTATGAGGTTCTTAGAAGACTAGGATCATGAAGTTCCTTTGGATTCGGATTAAAGGTTCATGAGGTTCCTAGAGACTATGATCATGAAGTTCATTTGGATTCGGATTAAAGGTTCATGAGGTTCCTAGAGGACCAGGATCATGAAGTCCCTTTATATTCGGATTAAAGGTTCATGAGTTTCCTAAAAGACTAGGCTCATAAGTTCCTCCATTGGATTTGAATTTAAGGTTCCCGAAGTTCCTAGATAACTAGGCTCATGAAGTTCCATTGGATTTGGATTTAAGGTTCATGAGATTCCTAGAAGGCTAGGCTCATGATGTTCCATTGAATTTTGATTTAAGATTCATGAGATTCAAAGAGGACTGAAGTTCCATTGGATTTGGATTTAAGGTTCATGAGGTTCACAGAGGACTAGGCTCATGCAGTTCCAGTGGATTTGGATTTAAGGTTTATGAGGTTCCTAGAGGACTAGGATCATGAAGTTCCATTAGATTTGAATTTACAGTTCATGAGGTTCCTAGAAGACTAGGCTCATGAAGTTCTTTTGGATTCGGATTAAAAGTTCATCAGGTTCCAAGAGGACTAGGTTCATGAAGTTCCAATGGATTTGGATTTAAGGTTCATGAGATTCCTAGAAGATTATTCTCTTGAAGTTCCTTTGGATTCGGATTAAAGGTTCATCAGGTTCCTGGAGGACTGGGATCATGAAGTCCCTTTATATTCGGATTAAAGGTTCATGAGTTTCTTAAAGGATTAGGCTCATGAAGTTCCTCCATTGGATTTGAATTTAAGGTTCCCGAGGTTCCTAGAGGACTAGGCTCATGAAGTTCCATTGGATTTGGATTTAAGGTTCATGAGTTTCCTATAGGACTAGGCTCATGAAGTTCCTTTGGATTTGAATTTAAGGTTTATGAGTTTCCTAGAAGACTAGGCTCATGAAAGTTCCTTTGGATTCCGATTAAAGGTTCATGAGGTTCCTAGAGACTAGGCTCATGAAGTTCCATTGGATTAGGATTAAAGGTTCTTGAGGTTCCTAGAAGACTAGGATCATGTAGTTCCTCCATTGGATTCGGATTAAAGGTTCATGAGGTTCCTAGAGGACTAGGCTCATGAAGTTCCTTTGGATTCATATTTAAGGTACATGAGTTTCCTAGAGGACTGGGCTCATGAAGTTCCATTGGATTTGAATTTAAGGTTCATGAGGTTCCTAGAAGATTAGGCTCATGAAGTTCCCTTGGATTCGAATTAAAGGTTCATGAGGTTCCAAGAGGACTAGGCTTATGAAGTTCCATTGGATTTGGATTTAAGTTTCATGAGATTCCTAGAACACTAGGCTCATGAAGTTCCTTTGGATTCAGATTAAAGGTTCATGAGGTTCCTAGAGGACTAGGATCATGAAGTCCCTTTATATTCGGATTAAAGGTTCATGAGTTTCCTAAAGGACTAGGCTCATGAAGTTTCTCCATTGGATTTGGATTTAAGGTTCATGAGGTTCCTAAAAGGCTAGGCTCATGAAGTTCCTTTGAATTTTGATTTAAGATTCATGAGGTTCATAGAGGACTAGGCTCATGAAGTTCATTTGGATTTGGATTTAAGGTTCATGAGGTTCATAGAGGACTAGGCTCATGAAGTTCCATTGGATTTGGATATAAGGTTCATGAGGTTCCTAGAGGACTAGGCTCATGAAGTTCCATTAGATTTGAATTTAAGGTTCATGAGGTTCCTAGAAGACAAGGCTCATGAAGTTCCTTTGGATTCGGATTAAAGATTCATGAGGTTCCAAGAGGACTAGGCTCATAAAGTTCCATTGGATTTGGATTTAAAGTTCATGAGATTCCGAGAAGACTAGGGTCATGATGTTCCTTTGGATTCAGATTAAAGGTTCATGAGGTTCCTAGACGACTAGGATCATGAAGTCCATTTATATTCGGATTAAAGGTTCATGAGTTTCCTAAAGGACCAGGATCATGAAGTTCCTCCATTCGATTTGAATTTTAGGTTCCTGAGGTTCCTAGAGGACTAGGCTCATGAAGTTCCATTGGATTTGGATTTAAGGTTCATGACGTTCCTAGAAGGCTAGGCTGATGAAGTTCTTTTGAATTTTGATTTAAGATTCATGAGGTTCATAGAGGACTAGGCTCATGAAGTTCCTTTTGGATTTGGAGGACTAGGCTCATGAAGTTCCATTGGATTTAATGTTCATGAGGTTCACAGAGGACTCGGCTCATGAAGTTCCATTGAATTTGTATTTAAGGTTCATGAGGTTCCTAAAAGACTAGGCTCATGAAGTTCCTTTGGATTCAGATTAAAGGTTCATGAGGTTTTTAGAGGACTGGGATCATGAAGTCCCTTTATATTTGGATTAAATGTTCATGAGTTTTCTAAAGGACTAGGCTCTTGAAGTTCCATTGGATTTGGATTTAAGGTTCATGAGGTTCCAAGAGGACTTAGCTCATGAAGTTCCTTCGGATTTGGATTTAAGGTTCATAAGTTTCCTAGAGGACTAGGCACATGAAGTTCTTTCGGATTTAGATTAAAGGTCCATGAGGTTCCTAGAGGACTACGCTCATGAACTTCCTTCAGATTTGGATTAAATGTTCATGAGGTTCCTAGTAGACTAGGCTCATGAAGTTCCATTGGATTTGAATTTAATGTTCATGAGTCTCCTTGATAACTAGGCTCATGAAGTTCATTTGGATTTGGAATTAAGGTTCATGGGGTTCCTATAGGATTAGGCTCATGAATTTCCTTTGGATTTAGATTTAAAGTTCATGAGGTTCCTAGAGGACTAGTCTCATGAAGTTCCTTTGTATTTGGATTTAAAGTTCATGAGATTCCTAGAGGACTAGGCTCATGAAGTTCCTTTAGATTTAGATTTAAAGTTCATGAGGTTCCTAGAGGACTAGGCTCATAAAGTTCCTTTAGATTTAGATTTAAAGTTCATGAGGTTCCTAGAGGACTAGGCTCATAAAGTTCCTTTAGCTTTGGACTTTAAAGTTCATGATGTCCTGGAGGACTAGGCTCATGAAGTTCCATTGGATTTGGATTTAAGGATCATGAGGTTCCTGGAAGACTAGGCTCATGAAGTTCCTTTGGATTTGGATTAAAGGTTCATGAGGTTCCTAGAGGACTAGGCTAATGAGGTTACATTGGATTTGAATTTAAGGTTCATGAGTTTCCATGAGGACTAGGCTCATGAAGTTCCAATATTTAGATTTAAGGTTCATGAGGTTCCTAGCGGACTAGGCTCATGAAGTTCCATTAGATTTGTATTTAAGGTTCATGAGTTTCCATGAGGACTAGGCGCATGAAGTTCCTTTTTGGATTTGGATTTAAGGTTCATGGAGTTCCAAGAGGATTAGGCTCATGAATTTCCTTTGGATTTGGATTTAAAGTTCATGAGATTCCTAGAGGACTAGGCTCATGAAGTTCCTTTGGATTTGGATTTAAAGTTCATGAGGTTCCTAGAGGACTAGGCTCCTGAAGTTCCTTTAGCTTTGGACTTAAGGTTCATGATGTTCTTGGAAGACTAGGCCCATGAATTCCCTTCGGATTTAGATTTAAGGTTCATGAGGTTCCAAGAGTACTAGGCTCATGAAGTTCCTTTGGATTCGGATTAAAGGTTCATGAGTTTCCAAGAGTACTAGGCTCATGAAGTTCCATTAGATTTGGATTTAAGATTCATGAGATTCCTAGAAGACTAGGCTCATGAAGTTCCTTTGGATACGGATTAAATGTTCATGAGGTTCCTAGAGGACTAGGATCATGAAGTTTCTTTATATTCGGATTAAAGGTTCATGAGTTTCCTAAAGGACTAGGCTCATGAAGTTCCTCAATTGGATTTTAATTTAAGGTTCCCGAGATTCCTGGAGGACTAGGCTCATGAAGTTCCATTGGATTTGGATTTAAGGTTCATGAGTTTCTTATAGGACTAGGCTCATGAAGTTCCTTTGGATTTGAATTTAAGGTTTATGAGTTTCCTAGAAGACTAGGCTTATGAAGTTCCTTTGGATTCCGATTAAAGGTTCATAAGGTTCCTAGAGACTAGGCTCATGAAGTTCCATTGGATTAGGATTAAAGGTTCATGAGGTTCCTAGAAGACTAGGCTCATGTAGTTCCTTCAGATTCGGATTAAAGGTTCATGAGGTTCCTAGAGGACTAGGCTCATGAAGTTCCTTTGGATTCATATTTAAGGTACATGAGTTTCCTAGAGGACTGGGCTCATGAAGTTCCATTGGATTTGAATTTAAGGTTCATGAGGTTCCTAGAAGACTAGGCTCATGAAGTTCCCTTGTATTCGAATTAAAGGATCATGAGGTTCCAAGAGGACTAGGCTTATGAAGTTCCATTGGATTTGGATTTAAGTTTCATGAGATTCCTAGAACACTCGGCTCATGAAGTTCCTTTGGATTCAGATTAAAGGTTCATGAGGTTCCTAGAGGACTAGGATCATGAAGTCCCTTTATATTTGGATTAAAGGTTCATGAGTTTCCTAAAGGACTAGGCTCATGAAGTTCCTCCATTGGATTTGAATTTTAGGTTCCCGAGGTTCCTAGAGGACTAGGCTCATGAAGTTCCATTGGATTTGGATTTAAGTTTCATGACGTTCCTAGAAGGCTAGGCTCATGAAGTTCTTTTGAATTTTGATTAAAGATTCATGAGGTTCATAGAGGACTAGACTCATGAAGTTCCTTTGGATTTGGATTTAATGTTCATGAGGTTCACAGAGGACTCATCTCATGAAGTTCCATTGGATTTGGATTTAAGGTTCATGAGGTTCCTAAAAGACTAGGCTCATGAAGTTCCTTTGGATTCAGATTAAAGGTTCATGAGGTTTTTAGAGGACTGGGATCATGAAGTCCCTTTATATTTGGATTAAATGTTCATGAGTTTCCTAAAGGACTAGGCTCATTAAGTTCCATTGGATTTAGATTTAAGGTTCATGAGGTTCCAAGAGGACTTAGCTCATGAAGTTCCTTCGGATTTGGATTTAAGGTTCATAAGTTTCCTAGAGGACTAGGCTCATGAAGTTCCTTCGGATTTACATTAAAGGTCCATGAGGTTCCTAGAGGACTACGCTCATGAACTTCCTTCAGATTTGGATTAAATGTTCATGAGGTTCCTAGTAGACTAGGCTCATGAAGTTCCATTGGATTTGAATTTAATGTTCATGAGTTTCCTTGATAACTAGGATCATGAAGTTCATTTGGATTTGGAATTAAGGTTCATGGGGTTCCTATAGGATTAGGCTCATGAATTTCCTTTGGATTTGGATTTAAAGTTCATGAGGTTCCTAGAGGACTAGTCTCATGAAGTTCCTTTGTATTTGGATTTAAAGTTCATGAGATTCCTAGAGGACTAGGCTCATGAAGTTCCTTTGGATTTAGATTTAAAGTTCATAATGTTCCTAGAGGACTAGGCTCATAAAGTTCCTTTAGCTTTGGACTTTAAAGTTCATGATGTCCTGGAGGACTAGGCTCATGAAGTTCCATTGGATTTGGATTTAAGGATCATGAGGTTCCTGGAAGACTAGGCTCATGAAGTTCCTTTGGATTTCGATTAAAGGTTCATGAGATTCCTAGAGGGCTAGGCTAATGAGGTTACATTGGATTTGAATTTAAGGTTCATGAGTTTCCATGAGGACTAGGCTCATGAAGTTCTATTATTTGGATTTAAGGTTCATGAGGTTCCTAGCGGACTAGGCTCATGAAGTTCCATTAGATTTGGATTTAAGGTTCATGAGTTTCCATGAGGACTAGGCGCATGAAGTTCCTTTTTGGATTTGGATTTAAGGTTCATGGAGTTCCAAGAGGATTAGGCTCATGAATTTCCTTTGGATTCCAATTAAAGGTTCATGAGATTCCTAGAGACTAGGCTCATGAAGTTCCATTGGATTAGGATTAAAGGTTCATGAGGTTCCTAGAAGACTAGGCTCATGTAGTTCCTTCAGATTCGGATTAAAGGTTCATGATGTTCCTGGAGGACTAGGATCATGAATTCCCTTCGGATTTAGATTTAAGGTTCATGAGGTTCCAAGAGTACTAGGCTCATGAAGTCCCTTTGGATTCGGATTAAAGGTTCATGAGGTTCCAAGAGTACTAGGCTCATGAAGTTCCATTAGATTTGGATTTAAGGTTCATGAGATTCCTAGAGGACTAGGCTCATGAAGTTCCTTTGGATACGGATTAAAGGTTCATGAGGTTCCTAGAGGACTAGGATCATGAAGTTCCTTTATATTCGGATTAAAGGTTCATGAGTTTCCTAAAGGACTAGGCTCATGAATTTCCTCAATTGGATTTTAATATAAGGATCCCGAGATTCCTGGAGGACTAGGCTCATGAAGTTCCATTGGATTTGAATTTAAGGTTTATGAGGTTCTTAGAAGACTAGGATCATGAAGTTCCTTTGGAAACTCATTAAAGGTTCATGAGGTTCTTAGAGACTAGGATCATGAAGTTCCTTTGGATTCGGATTAAAGGTTCATGAGGTTCCTAGAGGACTGGGATCATGAAGTCCCTTTATATTCGGATTAAAGGTTCATGAGTTTCCTAAAGGACTAGGCTCATGAAGTTCCTCCATTGGATTTGAATTTAAGGTTCCCGAGGTTCCTAGAGAACTAGGCTCATGAAGTTACATTGGATTTGGATTTAAGGTTCATGAGGTTCCTAGAAGGCTAGGCTCGTGAAGTTCCTTTGAATTTTGATTTAATATTCATGAGGTCCAAAGTGGACTGAAGTTCCATTGGATTTGGATTTAAGGTTCATGAGGCTCACAGAGGACTAGGCTCATGCAGTTCCATTGGATTTGGATTTAAGGTTCATGAGGTTCCTAGAGGACTAGGATCATGAAGTTCCATTAGATTTGAATTTACGGTTCATGAGGTTCCTAGAAGACTAGGCTCATGAAGTTCTTTTGGATTCGGATTAAAAGTTCATCAGGTTCCAAGAGGACTAGGCTCATGAAGTTCCATTGGTTTTGGATTTAAGGTTCATGAGATTCCTAGAAGACTATGCTCTTGAAGTTCTTTTGGATTCGGATTAAAGGTTCATCAGGTTACTAGAGGACTGGGATCATGAAGTCCCTTTATATTCGGATTAAAGGTTCATGAGTTTCTTAAAGGACTAGGCTCATGAAGTTCCTCCATTGGATTTGAATTTAAGGTTCCCGAGGTTCCTAGAGGACTAGGCTCATGAAGTTCCTTTGGATTTGAATTTAAGGTTTATGAGTTTCCTAGAAGACTAGGCTCATGAAGTTCCTTTGGATTCCGATTAAAGGTTCATGAGGTTCCTAGTAGACTAGGCTCATGAAGTTCCATTGGATTTGAATTTAATGTTCATGAGTTTCCTTGATAAGTAGGCTCATGAAGTTCATTTGGATTTAAAGTTCATGAGATTCCTAGAGGACTAGGCTCATGAAGTTCCTTTGGATTTAGATTTAAAGTTCATAAGGTTCCTAGAGGACTAGGCTCATAAAGTTCATTTAGCTTTGGACTTTAAAGTTCATGATGTCTGGAGGACTAGGCTCATGAAGTTCCATTGGATTTGGATTTAAGGATCATGAGGTTCCTGGAAGACTAGGCTCATGAAGTTCCTTTGGATTTCGATTAAAGGTTCATGAGGTTCCTAGAGGACTAGGCTAATGAGGTTACATTGGATTTGAATTTAAGGTTCATGAGTTTCCATGAGGACTAGGCTCATGAGTTCCATTATTTGGATTTAAGGTTCATGAGGTTCCTAGCGGACTAGGATCATGAAGTTCCATTAGATTTGGATTTAAGGTTCATGAGTTTCCATGAGGACTAGGTGCATGAAGTTCCTTTTTGGATTTGGATTTAAGGTTCATGGAGTTCCAATAGGATTAGGCTTATGAATTTCCTTTGGATTCCGATTAAAGGTTCATGAGGTTCCTAGAGACTAGGCTCATGAAGTTCCATTGGATTAGGATTAAAGGTTCATGAGGTTCCTAGAGGACTAGGATCATGAAGTCCCTTTATATTCGGATTAAAGGTTCATGAGTTTCCAAAAGGACTAGGCTCATGAAGTTCCTCCATTGGATTTGAATTTAAGGTTCCCGAGGTTCCTAGAGAACTAGGCTCATGAAGTTACATTGGATTTGGATTTAAGGTTCATGAGGTTCCTAGAAGGCTAGGCTCGTGAAGTTCCTTTGAATTTTGATTTAAGATTCATGAGGTTCAAAGTGGACTGAAGTTCCATTGGATTTGGATTTAAGGTTCATGAGGCTCACAGAGGACTAGGCTCATGCAGTTCCATTGGATTTGGATTTAAGGTTCATGAGGTTCCTAGAGGACTAGGATCATGAAGTTCCATTAGATTTGAATTTACGGTTCATGAGGTTCCTAGAAGACTAGGCTCATGAAGTTCTTTTGGATTCGGATTAAAGGTTCATCAGGTTACTAGAGGACTTGGGATCATGAAGTCCCTTTATATTCGGATTAAAGGTTCATGAGTTTCTTAAAGGACTAGGCTCATGAAGTTCCTTTGGATTTGAATTTAAGGTTTATGAGTTTCCTAGAAGACTAGGCTCATGAAGTTCCTTTGGATTCCGATTAAAGGTTCATGAGGTTCCTAGAGACTAGGATCATGAAGTCCCTTTATATTCGGATTAAAGGTTCATGAGTTTCCAAAAGGACTAGGCTCATGAAGTTCCTCCATTGGATTTGAATTTAAGGTTCCCGAGGTTCCTAGAGAACTAGGCTCATGAAGTTACATTGGATTTGGATTTAAGGTTCATGAGGTTCCTAGAAGGCTAGGCTCGTGAAGTTCCTTTGAATTTTGATTTAAGATTCATGAGGTTCAAAGTGGACTGAAGTTCCATTGGATTTGGATTTAAGGTTCATGAGGCTCACAGAGGACTAGGCTCATGCAGTTCCATTGGATTTGGATTTAAGGTTCATGAGGTTCCTAGAGGACTAGGATCATGAAGTTCCATTAGATTTGAATTTACGGTTCATGAGGTTCCTAGAAGACTAGGCTCATGAAGTTCTTTTGGATTCGGATTAAAGGTTCATCAGGTTACTAGAGGACTGGGATCATGAAGTCCCTTTATATTCGGATTAAAGGTTCATGAGTTTCTTAAAGGACTAGGCTCATGAAGTTCCTTTGGATTTGAATTTAAGGTTTATGAGTTTCCTAGAAGACTAGGCTCATGAAGTTCCTTTGGATTCCGATTAAAGGTTCATGAGGTTCCTAGAGACTAGGCTCATGAAGTTCTATTGGATTAGGATTAAAGGTTCATGAGGTTCCTAGAAGACTAGGCTCATGTAGTTCCTTCAGATTCGGATTAAATGTTCATGAGGTTCCTAGAGGAATGGGCTCATGAAGTTCCATTGGATTTGAATTTAAGGTTCATGAGGTTCCTAGAAGACTAGGCTCATGAAGTTCCCTTGGATTCGAATTAAAGGATCATGAGGTTCCTAGCGGACTAGGCTCATGAAGTTCCATTAGATTTGGATTTAAGGTTCATGAGTTTCCATGAGGACTAGGCGCATGAAGTTCCTTTTTGGATTTGGATTTAAGGTTCATGGAGTTCCAAGAGGATTAGGCTCATGAATTTCCTTTGGATTCGGATTTAAAGTTCATGAGATTCCTAGAGGACTAGGCTCATGATGTTCCTTTGGATTTGGATTTAAAGTTCATGAGGTTCCTAGAGGACTAGGCTCATGAAGTTCCTTTAGCTTTGGACTTAAGGTTCATGATGTTCTTGGAAGACTAGGCCCATGAATTCCCTTCGGATTTAGATTTAAGGTTCATGAGGTTCCAAGAGTACTAGGCTCATGAAGTTCCTTTGGATTCGGATTAAAGGTTCATGAGGTTCCAAGAGTACTAGGCTCATGAAGTTCCATTAGATTTCGATTTAAGATTCATGAGATTCCTAGAAGACTAGGCTCATGAAGTTCCTTTGGATACGGATTAAATGTTCATGAGGTTCCTAGAGGACTAGGATCATGAAGTTCCTTTATATTCGGATTAAAGGTTCATGAGTTTTCTAAAGGACTAGGCTCATGAAGTTCCTTAATTGGATTTTAATTTAAGGTTCCCGAGATTCCTGGAGGACTAGGCTCATGAAGTTCCATTGGATTTGAATTTAAGGTTTATGAGGTTCTTAGAAGACTAGGCTCATGAAGTTCCTTTGGATTCGGATTAAAGGTTCATGAGGTTCCTAGAGACTAGGATCATGAAGTTCCTTTGGATTCGGATTAAAGGTTCATGAGGTTCCTAGAGGACTAGGATCATGAAGTCCCTTTATATTCGGATTAAAGGTTCATGAGTTTCCTAAAGGACTAGGCTCTTGAATTTTCTCCATTGGATTTGAATTTAAGGTTCCCGAGGTTCCTAGAGAACTAGGCTCATGAAGTTCCATTGGATTTGGATTTAAGGTTCATGAGGTTCCTAGAAGGCTAGGCTCATGAAGTTCCTTTGAATTTTGATTTAAGATTCATGAGGTTCAAAGAGGACTAAAGTTCCATTGGATTTGGATTTAAGGTTCATGAGGCTCACAGAGGACTAGGCTCATGCAGTTCCATTGGATTTCGATTTAAGGTTCATGAGGTTCCTAGAGGACTAGGATCATGAAGTTCCATTAGATTTGAATTTACGGTTCATGAGGTTCCTAGAAGACTAGGCTCATGAAGTTATTTTGGATTCGGATTAAAAGTTCATCAGGTTCCAAGAGGACTAGGCTCATGAAGTTCCATTGGATTTGGATTTAAGGTTCATGAGATTCCTAGAAGACTATGCTCTTGAAGTTCCTTTGGATTCGGATTAAAGGTTCATCAGGTTACTAGAGGACTGGGATCATGAGGTCCCTTTATATTCGGATTAAAGGTTCATGAGTTTCTTAAAGGACTAGGCTCATGAAGTTCCTCCATTGTATTTGAATTTAAGGTTCCCGAGGTTCCTAGAGGACTAGGCTCATGAAGTTCCATTGGATTTGGATTTAAGGTTAATGAGTTTCTTATAGGACTAGGCTCATGAAGTTCCTTTGGATTTGAATTTACGGTTCATGAGGTTCCTAGAAGACTAGGCTCATGAAGTTCCTTTGGATTCGGATTAAAGGTTCATGAGGTTCCTAGAGGACTGGGATCATGAAGTCCCTTTATATTCGGATTAAAGGTTCATGAGTTTCCTAAAGGACTAGGCTCATGAAGTTCCTCCATTGGATTTGAATTTAAGGTTCCCGAGGTTCCTAGAGAACTAGGCTCATGAAGTTACATTGGATTTGGATTTAAGGTTCATGAGGTTCCTAGAAGGCTAGGCTCGTGAAGTTCCTTTGAATTTTGATTTAATATTCATGAGGTCCAAAGTGGACTGAAGTTCCATTGGATTTGGATTTAAGGTTCATGAGGCTCACAGAGGACTAGGCTCATGCAGTTCCATTGGATTTGGATTTAAGGTTCATGAGGTTCCTAGAGGACTAGGATCATGAAGTTCCATTAGATTTGAATTTACGGTTCATGAGGTTCCTAGAAGACTAGGCTCATGAAGTTCTTTTGGATTCGGATTAAAAGTTCATCAGGTTCCAAGAGGACTAGGCTCATGAAGTTCCATTGGTTTTGGATTTAAGGTTCATGAGATTCCTAGAAGACTATGCTCTTGAAGTTCTTTTGGATTCGGATTAAAGGTTCATCAGGTTACTAGAGGACTGGGATCATGAAGTCCCTTTATATTCGGATTAAAGGTTCATGAGTTTCTTAAAGGACTAGGCTCATGAAGTTCCTCCATTGGATTTGAATTTAAGGTTCCCGAGGTTCCTAGAGGACTAGGCTCATGAAGTTCCTTTGGATTTGAATTTAAGGTTTATGAGTTTCCTAGAAGACTAGGCTCATGAAGTTCCTTTGGATTCCGATTAAAGGTTCATGAGGTTCCTAGTAGACTAGGCTCATGAAGTTCCATTGGATTTGAATTTAATGTTCATGAGTTTCCTTGATAAGTAGGCTCATGAAGTTCATTTGGATTTAAAGTTCATGAGATTCCTAGAGGACTAGGCTCATGAAGTTCCTTTGGATTTAGATTTAAAGTTCATAAGGTTCCTAGAGGACTAGGCTCATAAAGTTCCTTTAGCTTTGGACTTTAAAGTTCATGATGTCCTGGAGGACTAGGCTCATGAAGTTCCATTGGATTTGGATTTAAGGATCATGAGGTTCCTGGAAGACTAGGCTCATGAAGTTCCTTTGGATTTCGATTAAAGGTTCATGAGGTTCCTAGAGGACTAGGCTAATGAGGTTACATTGGATTTGAATTTAAGGTTCATGAGTTTCCATGAGGACTAGGCTCATGAGTTCCATTATTTGGATTTAAGGTTCATGAGGTTCCTAGCGGACTAGGATCATGAAGTTCCATTAGATTTGGATTTAAGGTTCATGAGTTTCCATGAGGACTAGGTGCATGAAGTTCCTTTTTGGATTTGGATTTAAGGTTCATGGAGTTCCAATAGGATTAGGCTTATGAATTTCCTTTGGATTCCGATTAAAGGTTCATGAGGTTCCTAGAGACTAGGCTCATGAAGTTCCATTGGATTAGGATTAAAGGTTCATGAGGTTCCTAGAGGACTAGGATCATGAAGTCCCTTTATATTCGGATTAAAGGTTCATGAGTTTCCAAAAGGACTAGGCTCATGAAGTTCCTCCATTGGATTTGAATTTAAGGTTCCCGAGGTTCCTAGAGAACTAGGCTCATGAAGTTACATTGGATTTGGATTTAAGGTTCATGAGGTTCCTAGAAGGCTAGGCTCGTGAAGTTCCTTTGAATTTTGATTTAAGATTCATGAGGTTCAAAGTGGACTGAAGTTCCATTGGATTTGGATTTAAGGTTCATGAGGCTCACAGAGGACTAGGCTCATGCAGTTCCATTGGATTTGGATTTAAGGTTCATGAGGTTCCTAGAGGACTAGGATCATGAAGTTCCATTAGATTTGAATTTACGGTTCATGAGGTTCCTAGAAGACTAGGCTCATGAAGTTCTTTTGGATTCGGATTAAAGGTTCATCAGGTTACTAGAGGACTGGGATCATGAAGTCCCTTTATATTCGGATTAAAGGTTCATGAGTTTCTTAAAGGACTAGGCTCATGAAGTTCCTTTGGATTTGAATTTAAGGTTTATGAGTTTCCTAGAAGACTAGGCTCATGAAGTTCCTTTGGATTCCGATTAAAGGTTCATGAGGTTCCTAGAGACTAGGATCATGAAGTCCCTTTATATTCGGATTAAAGGTTCATGAGTTTCCAAAAGGACTAGGCTCATGAAGTTCCTCCATTGGATTTGAATTTAAGGTTCCCGAGGTTCCTAGAGAACTAGGCTCATGAAGTTACATTGGATTTGGATTTAAGGTTCATGAGGTTCCTAGAAGGCTAGGCTCGTGAAGTTCCTTTGAATTTTGATTTAAGATTCATGAGGTTCAAAGTGGACTGAAGTTCCATTGGATTTGGATTTAAGGTTCATGAGGCTCACAGAGGACTAGGCTCATGCAGTTCCATTGGATTTGGATTTAAGGTTCATGAGGTTCCTAGAGGACTAGGATCATGAAGTTCCATTAGATTTGAATTTACGGTTCATGAGGTTCCTAGAAGACTAGGCTCATGAAGTTCTTTTGGATTCGGATTAAAGGTTCATCAAAGTTACTAGAGGTGGGATCATGAAGTCCCTTTATATTCGGATTAAAGGTTCATGAGTTTCTTAAAGGACTAGGCTCATGAAGTTCCTTTGGATTTGAATTTAAGGTTTATGAGTTTCCTAGAAGACTAGGCTCATGAAGTTCCTTTGGATTCCGATTAAAGGTTCATGAGGTTCCTAGAGACTAGGCTCATGAAGTTCTATTGGATTAGGATTAAAGGTTCATGAGGTTCCTAGAAGACTAGGCTCATGTAGTTCCTTCAGATTCGGATTAAATGTTCATGAGGTTCCTAGAGGAATGGGCTCATGAAGTTCCATTGGATTTGAATTTAAGGTTCATGAGGTTCCTAGAAGACTAGGCTCATGAAGTTCCCTTGGATTCGAATTAAAGGATCATGAGGTTCCTAGCGGACTAGGCTCATGAAGTTCCATTAGATTTGGATTTAAGGTTCATGAGTTTCCATGAGGACTAGGCGCATGAAGTTCCTTTTTGGATTTGGATTTAAGGTTCATGGAGTTCCAAGAGGATTAGGCTCATGAATTTCCTTTGGATTCGGATTTAAAGTTCATGAGATTCCTAGAGGACTAGGCTCATGATGTTCCTTTGGATTTGGATTTAAAGTTCATGAGGTTCCTAGAGGACTAGGCTCATGAAGTTCCTTTAGCTTTGGACTTAAGGTTCATGATGTTCTTGGAAGACTAGGCCCATGAATTCCCTTCGGATTTAGATTTAAGGTTCATGAGGTTCCAAGAGTACTAGGCTCATGAAGTTCCTTTGGATTCGGATTAAAGGTTCATGAGGTTCCAAGAGTACTAGGCTCATGAAGTTCCATTAGATTTCGATTTAAGATTCATGAGATTCCTAGAAGACTAGGCTCATGAAGTTCCTTTGGATACGGATTAAATGTTCATGAGGTTCCTAGAGGACTAGGATCATGAAGTTCCTTTATATTCGGATTAAAGGTTCATGAGTTTTCTAAAGGACTAGGCTCATGAAGTTCCTTAATTGGATTTTAATTTAAGGTTCCCGAGATTCCTGGAGGACTAGGCTCATGAAGTTCCATTGGATTTGAATTTAAGGTTTATGAGGTTCTTAGAAGACTAGGCTCATGAAGTTCCTTTGGATTCGGATTAAAGGTTCATGAGGTTCCTAGAGACTAGGATCATGAAGTTCCTTTGGATTCGGATTAAAGGTTCATGAGGTTCCTAGAGGACTAGGATCATGAAGTCCCTTTATATTCGGATTAAAGGTTCATGAGTTTCCTAAAGGACTAGGCTCTTGAATTTTCTCCATTGGATTTGAATTTAAGGTTCCCGAGGTTCCTAGAGAACTAGGCTCATGAAGTTCCATTGGATTTGGATTTAAGGTTCATGAGGTTCCTAGAAGGCTAGGCTCATGAAGTTCCTTTGAATTTTGATTTAAGATTCATGAGGTTCAAAGAGGACTAAAGTTCCATTGGATTTGGATTTAAGGTTCATGAGGCTCACAGAGGACTAGGCTCATGCAGTTCCATTGGATTTCGATTTAAGGTTCATGAGGTTCCTAGAGGACTAGGATCATGAAGTTCCATTAGATTTGAATTTACGGTTCATGAGGTTCCTAGAAGACTAGGCTCATGAAGTTATTTTGGATTCGGATTAAAAGTTCATCGGGTTCCAAGAGGACTAGGCTCATGAAGTTCCATTGGATTTGGATTTAAGGTTCATGAGATTCCTAGAAGACTATGCTCTTGAAGTTCCTTTGGATTCGGATTAAAGGTTCATCAGGTTACTAGAGGACTGGGATCATGAGGTCCCTTTATATTCGGATTAAAGGTTCATGAGTTTCTTAAAGGACTAGGCTCATGAAGTTCCTCCATTGTATTTGAATTTAAGGTTCCCGAGGTTCCTAGAGGACTAGGCTCATGAAGTTCCATTGGATTTGGATTTAAGGTTAATGAGTTTCTTATAGGACTAGGCTCATGAAGTTCCTTTGGATTTGAATTTAAGGTTTATGAGTTTCCTAGAAGACTAGGCTCATGAAGTTCCTTTGGATTCCGATTAAAGGTTCATGAGGTTCTGTTGCGATATTTCCTACACGCAAGTGCACGTCATCGTTTACAAGTAATAAAGTGATAAGTAGAGTATCGTTCCCACGAGGATTGAATCTCCAACTACCGACGTTTTCGTATTCCAATTTTATTTGAACAATCGAAGTTGGGTTTTTGGATTAATAACTAAAAGAAGTAATAAAATACTAAGCAGTAGAAAACAATATCTTGGATCAAGGAAATCAAATGATGAATACGTCTAGGGTTCTGAATCCACCTTAGTTTATCCGAATTTACTCTCGATTATCCGTAATAAATAATTTTCCCAATTTACTGAAGGCGGAGATTGCTGATATATTCTACCGCCTCTCCCGAGGTCAATAGATTTATCTAACGGCGACTAACGCACTCTATCCCTAGGTGAATTATCTCGTCGATAGGCAAAAAGCATGAAATCTCCTAAAGGCCACGTAGTTCCTATGAGTATATTCCTATCTCACAGAATAAAACGGTCCTCACCAATAGTTCCTCACCAAATCTCCTCTCCCAATTCGAAGTGAATGATTAAATCAATACAACTATTGGCCAGATAATTGCAAGCATTAAACATAATTGGGAAAACTCAATAAAAAGGTAATAAATTGGATAATCTTAATCAATTCGTCAAAACAAAGGTTTCATCAAAACCCTAGATTAGGGCTTGAGCTTCGACATACTAAAAGCGAAAATACAGAATAAATAAACGAAAGCATAAAATTCAAACGCAGATGAAGCTCGGATTCCTCCGTTCTTCAGCCTTCATCCGCCCTTGAATTCCTCTGCTTTCCTCTTTTCTCTGTCTCCAAGCTTAAGCTCTCTTAGGTTTAGATTCAATGATTCCAAGATAATTAAATTAGGGTCTTCAACCCTATTTATAGCTCAGCACTTCCATAAATCGCGTCCGTATTAGTTGGTCGAAAACTGGCTTTGAAACGGCCCAAAATCCGCGCAGACGTATAAGACCCGCTAAGTGTGCCGCGGCTCACTAGACTTGTGCCGCGGCACATCGCCAAAAGTTGAATACACAGGCGTAATTAAATTCTTACGTGCGCGGCTCACATGGGTCATGCCGCGGCACAGTCGGCTTACTCGCCCTTCGGATGGTGTCTTCCTTTGCCGCGGCTCGATTCCTTGTGCCGCGGCTCGAGTCCATTTTGCCGTCTTCGCCGTTTTGCCTCGTTTTAGCTTCCGGACTTCAATTTCTGTCAATCATACAAAATTAAGGCATTAAAAGCTCATTTAGATGATTTCACTCACCAAAACACTACAAAATAATGATGAATAAGCGTATAAAAATACGCCTAACAAATACCCCAAACTTAAGCCTTTGCTTGTCCTCAAGCAAAAAGAATTAAAGTCAATAAAAGAATGTCGTGAATCATCGTGTAACTCATAGTGTTCCACCTAATCAATACTATCTGCCATTCTCTCTAAATAATACGAGTGTCATAAAAGCGAACCGCACTTTCGAAATAATGATTCCAAAGTAATCAAGTTCGATCTAATCATTTGTTCATGAAGAAAACTCGGCTCAAAGATCAACAAAACATGAGTCAAATCAACCGTCCATATGAAAGGCTAACATAAACAAGCTAGTTCGTCGCGTTCCACGATCTAAAGGCACAATTTTTCACGAGTCTCATAACAAATAAACCTCGGACGGTATCCCTTATATAAATATGCTCAATAATTTGATTCGAGTCGACCACTAGGTTAGGATCTCGGGATGTTTCATCGGGATAATCCTAGGGTGGAACTTCCATTCTCATGTATTCGGAAACCGTTTGACGTAAAAGACACTCATGGGGCACATGGATGCTTCTAGTTACTAAGTTCCCGTTTACATCGGAGAAACAACTCGAATACATAATTTCCGCATGTCCGAATCAAGGTTGCCGTTTTACGCGAGAGGAAACAATGGTCACGCGAATACCCCGGTTACTAGGCTTCCTATCATTGGCACATGTGAAATCACTAAATCACTAGTCTAATCGGGTCGTCGTTTTACGCGAGAGTAAACAACGGGTCACGCGAATGCCCGGTTACTAGACTTCCCTTCATAGAACACTTTATCTCGACTTTTAGAGAAAAGCGGCCGACTCAAAACTCAAACTAAGTGCTAACACGATCAAGAAACAAGATCGACTCACTATCCAGGAAATGTAGCCAAACGTATTGAAGGGGATTTAAAAACAAGTATGTATCGTCTCTTATGCCAAGACCTCTACAATCACGAAAAATTTCGGACCTAATTGAATACTAAGCGAGCGAAATAGCGGCTACAACTCGACTAAAACTCGCCCGCTTCTTCAGAGAGAAAGACAGTGTCGTAACATCAGTATCACACAAAATAGAAGCACGAAAATTCACGAATAAAGAAAAAACTACGGCAAGCAAGGCTATCTAAAAAAAAAAAAAAAAAAAATCGCAAAGAAAAGAAAAGTGCAACAAAATATAATGTACAGCAAGAAAATGGAGTACATCAATGAATGTAGATTGAATGTAAATCCCTCCCCCAAACTTAGGACGTACATTGACCTCAATGGACAAAAATGAAATGCAATAAAAGTAAAAGGTCAAGTACTCCCCTCCAGTCTGCTCAGGAGCTGGTGCCGGCATCGTCCGGTGAGGAGGGTGGTGCTGCTGAATGATCAATTTTCCATTGCTGCAATTTATCAAACACCTTGTGTGCACAAGTTAAAATGAAGAACAAAAATTTTGATGGTTAATTCCAAATCCCAAAAATAATAACACAGATTATAGCCCTGAATTACAAAAACCATCATCAACAATTCGTTCATAAACATCAATTCCATCACAATAACAAATTCCCCATATTCCAACTCCATTTCAGAAACAACAATGAAGAACAACTAGCATATAAAACTCCAAATCTTTTCACATCAATAATCACCTATGATTTAGAAATCAAAAATTACCTGGAGAATTTTGAGAAGGAGACTGATAGAATGGACCCAACTAACCTCATCGTGTGCTGGAAGGAAGGAATGGAGGGAAAAAGTATACTATGCAGGCCGATCGACTGAAAGAGCCTTACCTGGCAGCTCTTATTGTGCGATGGGGGCCGCGGCACAATAAAAGTGAGCCGCGGCCCAAAGTACAGTCGGACTTGAACGTTTTGATATGTCGTCGGGTGCCGCGGCTCAGATTTCGTATGCCGCGGCTCAGTGTTTTAGTGTGCCGCGGCTCAGCCTTAGTATGCCGCGGCACAAAGTACAGGCGCCCTGGGTGTTTCTTGACCATTTAGTATGCCGCGGCTCAGTTATCGGGTGCCGTGGCTCAGCGACCTGGTGTGCCGCGGCTTAGTAAGATCATGCCGCGGCACAGTGCTGATTTGATCGGCCATTTTTCCTCGGTGGTGTGTGCCGGCTCACAGGTATCGTGCGGCCCATTATTGAATTTATCCCCTTTTCCGATTCCCGCACGTAAATTTTACGAATTCATTAAGATGAGAGGAAAGGATGGTTCAAAGAGGAAAGAAGACAAAACGAGACTCTAAAAATGCAAGCAAACAACAAAGAATCTACAACTAATACTCGGGTTGCCTCCGAGGAGCGCTAAGTTTATAGTCTTCATAGGACTTCTCTCGCATTCATCCGGCGGTGGATAAGGTGACGCTCGTTTTACGCGTGTCTATTGGATTTCCCAAGTATGCCTTCAACCGTTGTCCATTAACTTTGAATTTTCGACCATCTCTTTGAACTTCTCGCACCATGTGGAAACACTTGAACTACGGTGAACGGTCCCGACCATCGTGAACGCAATTTCAGGAAATAACTTTAAGCGTGAGTTGAATAGCAACACCTCTTGACCGGGACAAATTCTCTGCGTGATGTGCTTATCATGCCAAATTTTGTCCGCTCCTTATAAAGTTTTGCATTTTCGTATGAGTTGTGGCGAATTTCTTCCAACTCGTTCAGCTGCAAACAACGATTTTACCCTGCGGATTTTAGATCAAAGTTTAGTTTATAAATCGACAAATAAGCACGGTGCTCCATCTCTACGGGCAGATGGCAACCTTTTCCATAGACCAATCTGTAGGGCGACATTCCGATAGGTGTCTTATACGCAGTCCGGTACGCCCAAAGTGCATCATCGAGTTTAAATGCCCAATCTTTTCGAGACGAGCTGACCGTCTTTTCTAGAATCCACTTCAGCTCTCGATTTGATATCTCGACTTGACCACTCGTTTGCGGATGGTATGCTGTGGCAACACCATGAGTGACTCCGTATTTTCTCAAAACCGCATCAAGAAATTTGTTGTCGAAGTGTGACCCACCATCACTTATAATAGCACGTGGAGTCCCAAAGCGTGAGAAGATATGTTGTTTGATAAACTTGATTACGACATTGGACCCATTCGTAGGTAGTGCCACCGCTTCAACCCATTTGGAGACGTAATCCACGGCCACCAAAATGTAGAGATTCTTGTATGATGGGGGAAATGCACCCATGAAGTCGATCCCCCATCCATCAAATAATTCGACTTCAAGTATGGTGTTCAGCGGCATTTCGTGTCGTCTTGAGATGTTTCCTGTTCGTTGACACCGATCACATGTAGACACAAAGGAGTGAGCATCTTTGAATAAGGACGGCCAATAAAATCCCGACTGTAAGACCTTCGCTGCTGTTCTATTTCCACTAAAGTGTCCACCGTAGGGCGATGCATGGCAATGGTTCAGCACACTGTGGATTTCCTCATCTGGAATGCATCTACGGATAATTTGATCGGGGCATCGCTTAAAAAGAAAAGGATCGTCCCACAAATAGTACTTAGCGTCCGAGATTAGCTTCTTCTTTTGATGACGTGAGAGATCGTTCGGAATTGTTTTACTTGCTAAGTAGTTCACTAGATCAGCATACCAAGGCGCATGTGTTGAATCCAACTTGTAGAGCTGCTCGTCGGGAAGGTTTCTATAATTTGTGGTGACTTTCTTCCTTCTCGAGCGAACTCTCTAACCGTGAAAGGTGATCGGCTATAACATTTTCTGTCCCTTTCTTGTCCCGAATCTCCAAGTTGAATTCTTGAAGGAGTAGAACCCACCGAATCAACCTTGGTTTGGCATCCTTCTTCTCCAAAAGGTACTTTATCGCGAATGATCGGTCCACACTATCACCTTTGTTCCTAGTAGATAAGCCCGAAATTTATCAAATGCAAATATCACCGCCAACAATTCCTTCTCCGTTGTGGCATAATTTCTTTGGGCGTCATCGAGCGTTCGGCTCGCATAGTATATGACATGAAACACCTTCCCTCGTCTCTGCCCCAAAACAGCCCCAATGGCAAAATCGCTAGCATCGCACATTAGTTCGAATGGAAGGTCCCAATCCGGAGCGACTATCACCGGTGCCGTGCTTAGAGCTTTCTTCAGCAACTCAAAACTTTCTTTACAAGACTCGTCGAAAGTAAATGGGACATCTTTCATGAGTAAGTTGCACAGCGGCTTCGTGATCTTTGAAAAATCCTTAATAAATCGGCGATAGAAACCGGCGTGTCCCAGAAAACTCCTAATCCCCTTGACCGAAGTGGGTGGAGGCATCTTCTCAATTGTCTCAATTTTCGCTCGGTCGACTTCAATTCCATGTGAGGATATTCGATGGCCAAGCACAATGCCCTCCTGCACCATAAAATGACACTTCTCCCAATTCAAGACTAAATTGGTCTCTTCACATCTTCGCAAGACCTTCTGCAAATTTTCCAAACAAATGTCAAAAGAATCTCCAAAACAAGAAAAATCATCCATGAAAATCTCAATACCTTTGCTCTACCATGTCAGAAAAAATAGCCATCATACACCGTTGGAAAGTCGCCGGCGCATTACACAATCCAAACGGCATGCGCCTATAAGCGAAAATGCCGTAAGGACATGTAAACGTCGTTTTCTCTTGGTCTTCGGGGGCTATGTAAATCTGATTATACCCCGAATAGCCATCGAGAAAGCAATAGAAATCGTGTCCGGCTAATCTATCTAACATCTGATCAATAAAAGGCATGGGAAAATGATCTTTTCTAGTGGCCTTATTTAGTTTCCTATAATCTATGCACATACGCCACCCCGTAACAATCCTGGTGGGAATTAATTCATTATTATCGTTTTGAACAACTGTTATCCCACCCTTTTTCGACACAACTTGAACCGGACTTACCCACTTACTATCAGAAATTGGAAAGATCATACCTGCGTCGAGGAGTTTTAAAACCTCGACTTTTACCACCTCCTTCATGTTAGGATTCAGCCGGCGTTGATGCTCCACGGATGGTTTGTAGTCTTCCTCCATCAAAATCTTGTGCATGCAAATCGATGGGCTAATCCCCTTGATATCCGCAATAGACCATCCAAGAGCAGATTTGTACTCCCTCAAAACTCTTAATAATTTTGCCTCTTGATCTCCTGCTAATGTGGCCGAAAGAATAACTGGAAGGGAGTCATCGGGCCCCAGGAATGCATACTTCAAATGAGGTGGCAGCTTTTTGAGTTCCAATTTTGGAGGTTTTTCAATCGATGGGGTCGGTCGAGTTAGTGAACTTCCTAGCTCCTCGAATGGTTTACGAATAAAGATTGGCGGGGAAGCATCCATGTGTCGTACGTAGGCGGCATGCTCTCCATTTGGTTGAAACATTGCCCAATCAAAACGGATTCCAATGGATCGGGTGGATAGTTTTCTCGAAAAGTTTTACTCACGCATGAGTCAATGACGTCAACTTGGAAACAATTTTCAGCGTCACTTGGATATTTTACGGATCGAAAAATATTGAAGGTTACTTGCTCCTCTTGAACGCGCAAAGTCAGCTTTCCTTTTTCCACATCAATCAACGTTCGGCCTGTTGCCAAAAATGGTCTTCCCAAAATAATTGGGATATCTTGGTCTTCTTCCATATCAAGTACGATGAAATCGGCCGGAAAGATGAACTTATCCACCTTGACTAAAACGTCCTCTATCACACCCCTCGGATATTTGATGGATCTATCGGCCAATTGTAGAGAGACTGTCGTCGGCTTGGCTTCCCCAATCTCCAGCTTTTTAAAAATCGAAAGGGGCATAAGATTTATACTGGCCCCGAGATCGCATAGGGCTCTTTCAAAAGATGAATTACCGATGATGCAAGGAATGGTGAAACTTCCCGGATCTCTCAATTTAGGTGGGAGTTTCTTTTGCAAAATAGCGCTGCACTCTTCCGTTAAAGCGACCGTCTCATATTCCTCGAGCTTTCGTTTATTGGACAAGATCTCCTTCATGAACTTGACGTAACTCGGCATCTGTTCCAATGCGTCGGCGAACGGAATGTTTATGTGCAATTTCTTGAAGACGTCGAGGAATTTTGAAAGCCTTGTCCAGTTTTTGCTTTTGATTACTATGTGGAATTGGATTTTGAGGAGTGGGCTGAGTAGTCGATAATTCGTTTGGCTTAGGCGTATCATCATTTTCCTTCTCGTTACTTTCGATCATTGCTCTTTGTCACTAATAGGCTGCCCTTTCAACTCCTTTCCGCTTCGTAATTCGATCGCTTGCACATTTTCCTTGGATTTCACTTCGGCTGCGTTGGGGGCTGCACCTTGGGACCGAGAAGACAATAAATTAGCAATCTGCCCCATTTGTGTTTCTAGATTTCGGATGGAGGTCGAGTGATTTTGGAGAGTCGTCTCGGTGCGGGTCATGAATTGGCTTGTGTTAGCCGCCAATTGAGCAAGAGCATCCTCCAAAGAAACCTTTGGTGATTGAGGGGGCTGCTGTGGGGGTTGCGCGAAGTGAGGTTGTGGAGCCTTCATAGCTTGCCGATTTCTCCATGGAAAATTTTGTTGATTCCTCCACCCTTGAGTATAAGTCTTTGGGGTAAAAATGGCTTTGTCGATTTCCATTGGCTACGAATTGAGCTTGCTCCATCTGATTTTGCTCGAACGGATTTCCAAATTGACATTCCGCACTCGGGTGTGATCCGTTACACCAATTGCATGTCTCTATGGTGACGGGGGCTGGTACGTGCGAAAATGTCTGAAGCTGTTGTGTCAAAGCGGCGACTTGAGCTGACAAGGTGGAGATCGGGTCATTGCTTGAAACTTCCATTACTCTTTTCGGTCTCACTCTTTCTGCTGGCCATTGGTATGCGTTTTCAGCCATATCTTCCAAAAGCACGTGAGCCTCGGCCATAGATTTTCCCATGAATGTTCCACCGGAGGCCGCATCCACCAAAGTGCGTGTAGAAGCACTCAAACCACCATAAAACGTATGAAGCTGAAGCCAATCAGGAATACCGTGATGAGGGCATCTTCGTAGTAATTCTTTATATCGCTCCCAAGCCTCGTGGAGCGATTCCATATCGAACTGGGCAAAAGTGGTTATCTCGTTTCTCAACCACGCCGTCTTAGCTGGTGGGAAAAATTTTGCAAGGAAGGCTTGCGCTAACCTCTCCCACGTTGTAATCGACCCCGGCGGTAGGGAATTTAACCAAAACTTTGCTTTATCCCTCAAAGAGAAAGGGAAAAGCCTCAATCGGATGGCATCGTCGGTGACACTATTAGTTTTGAAAGTGTCGCATATCTCAAGGAACGAAGCAATGTGGGCATTTGGGTCGTCCTTCGGCAATCCACAGAATGGGCTCGCCTGCACCATCTGAATAATGGCGGGCTTGATCTCAAAGTTATTAGCTTGGATGGTGGGACGCCGAATTCCCGAAAAATTTGCGTTGACTTGCGGCATGGCATAATCCCGAAGAGCTAGTTCCGGTTGAACTTGCCGCACTTGGTTGTCTCCTCCTTGGATTTCAATATTCTCGGCCATGTTGACCGTAAATCTGCAGCTCTCTTTTCTCCTTTTTGTTCCTTCTTAGAGTGCGCTCGAGCTCGGTGTCCAAAGGTAGTAGGCCTTCGTTACCGAGTCTTCTCATGCACTAACGAAAGGTCCTGAAAGGAAAAACGAATAAACAAAATTAAATACACACAAATAAAAATAAACGTTCAAATTAAGACTGGAAATACTTAAGTCGATATTAGAAAAATTTCAGTCCCCGGCAACGGCGCCAAAAACTTGTTGCGATATTTCCTACACGCAAGTGCACGTCATCGTTTACAAGTAATAAAGTGATAAGTAGAGTATCGTTCCCACGAGGATTGAATCTCCAACTACCGACGTTTTCGTATTCCAATTTTATTTGAACAATCGAAGTTGGGTTTTTGGATTAATAACTAAAAGAAGTAATAAAATACTAAGCAGTAGAAAACAATATCTTGGATCAAGGAAATCAAATGATGAATACGTCTAGGGTTCTGAATCCACCTTAGTTTATCCGAATTTACTCTCGATTATCCGTAATAAATAATTTTCCCAATTTACTGAAGGCGGAGATTGCTGATATATTCTACCGCCTCTCCCGAGGTCAATAGATTTATCTAACGGCGACTAACGCACTCTATCCCTAGGTGAATTATCTCGTCGATAGGCAAAAAGCATGAAATCTCCTAAAGGCCACGTAGTTCCTATGAGTATATTCCTATCTCACAGAATAAAACGGTCCTCACCAATAGTTCCTCACCAAATCTCCTCTCCCAATTCGAAGTGAATGATTAAATCAATACAACTATTGGCCAGATAATTGCAAGCATTAAACATAATTGGGAAAACTCAATAAAAAGGTAATAAATTGGATAATCTTAATCAATTAGTCAAAACAAAGGTTTCATCAAAACCCTAGATTAGGGCTTTAGCCTGACATACTAAAAACTGAAAATACAGAATAAATAAACGAAAGCATAAAATTCAAAGGCAGATGAAGCTCGGATTCCTCCGTTCTTGACTTCATATACGCCCTTGAATTCCTCTGCTTTCCTCTTCTTCTATGTCTCCAAGCTTAAGCTCTCTTAGGTTTAGATTCAATGATTCCAAGATAATTAAATTAGGGTCTTCAACCCTATTTATAGCTCAGCACTTCCATAAATCGCGTCCGTATTAGTTGGTCGAAAACTGGCTTTGAAACGGCCCAAAATCCGCGCAGACGTATAAGACCCGCTAAGTGTGCCGCGGCTCACTAGACTTGTGCCGCGGCACATCGCCAATGGTTGAATACAGGCGTAATTAAATTCTTACGTGCCGCGGCTCACATGGGTCGTGCCGCGGCACAGAGTACAGCTTACTCGCCCTTCGGATGGTGTCTTCCTTTGCCGCGGCTCAGATTCCTTGTGCCGCGGCTCAGAGTCCAGTTTTGCCGTCTTCGCCCGTTTTGCCTCGTTTTAGCTTCCGGACTTCAATTTCCTGTCAATCATACAAAATTAAGGCATTAAAAGCTCATTTAGATGATTTCACTCACCAAAACACTACAAAATAATGATGAATAAGCGTATAAAAATACGCCTAACAGGTTCCTAGAGACTAGGCTCATGAAGTTCCATTGGATTAGGATTAAAGGTTCATGAGGTTCCTAGAAGACTAGGCTCATGTAGTTCTTTCAGATTCAGATTAAAGGTTCATGAGGTTCCTAGAGCACTAGGCTCATGAAGTTCCTTTGGATTCATATTTAAGGTACTTGAGTTTCCTAGAGGACTGGGCTCATGAAGTTCCATTGGATTTGGATTTAAGTTTCATGAGATTCCTAGAACACTAGGCTCATGAAGTTCCTTTGGATTCAGATTAAAGGTTCATGAGGTTCCTAAAGGACTAGGATCATGAAGTCCCTTTATATTCAGATTAAAGGTTCATGAGTTTCCTAAAGGACTAGGCTCATGAAGTTCCTCCATTGGATTTGAATTTAAGGTTCCCGAGGTTCCTAGAGGACTAGGCTCATGAAGTTCCTTTGGATTTGAATTTAAGGTTTATGAGTTTCCTAGAAGACTAGGCTCATGAAGTTCCTTTGGATTCCGATTAAAGGTTCATGAGGTTCCTAGTAGACTAGGCTCATGAAGTTCCATTGGATTTGAATTTAATGTTCATGAGTTTCCTTGATAAGTAGGCTCATGAAGTTCATTTGGATTTGGAATTAAGGTTCATGGGGTTCCTATAGGATTAGGCTCATGAATTTCCTTTGGATTTGGATTTAAAGTTCATGAGGTTCCTAGAGGACTAGTCTCATGAAGTTCCTTTGTATTTGGATTTAAAGTTCATGAGATTCCTAGTGGACTAGGCTCATGAAGTTCCTTTGGATTTAGATTTAAAGTTCATAAGGTTCCTAGAGGACTAGGCTCATAAAGTTCCTTTAGCTTTGGACTTTAAAGTTCATGATGTCTGGAGGACTAGGCTCATGAAGTTCCATTGGATTTGGATTTAAGGATCATGAGGTTCCTGGAAGACTAGGCTCATGAAGTTCCTTTGGATTTCGATTAAAGGTTCATGAGGTTCCTAGAGGACTAGGCTAATGAGGTTACATTGGATTTGAATTTAAGGTTCATGAGTTTCCATGAGGACTAGGCTCATGAAGTTCCATTATTTGGATTTAAGGTTCATGAGGTTCCTAGCGGACTAGGCTCATGAAGTTCCATTAGATTTGGATTTAAGGTTCATGAGTTTCCATGAGGACTAGGCGCATGAAGTTCCTTTATGGATTTGGATTTAAGGTCCATAGAGTTCCAAGAGGATTAGGCTCATGAATTTCCTTTGGATTCCGATTAAAGGTTCATGAGGTTCCTAGAGACTAGGCTCATGAAGTTCCATTGGATTAGGATTAAAGGTTCATGAGGTTCCTAGAAGACTAGGCTCATGTAGTTCCTTGAGATTCGGATTAAAGGTTCATGATGTTCCTGGAGGACTAGGCTCATGAATTCCCTTCGGATTTAGATTTAAGGTTCATGAGGTTCCAAGAGTACTAGGCTCATGAAGTCCCTTTGGATTCGGATTAAAGGTTCATGAGGTTCCAAGAGTACTAGGCTCATGAAGTTCCATTAGATTTGGATTTAAGGTTCATGAGATTCCTAGAGGACTAGGCTCATGAAGTTCCTTTGGATACGGATTAAAGGTTCATGAGGTTCCTAGAGGACTAGGATCATGAAGTTCCTTTATATTCGGATTAAAGGTTCACGAGTTTCCTAAAGGACTAGGCTCATGAAGTTCCTCAATTGGATTTTAATTTAAGGTTCCCGAGATTCCTGGAGGACTAGGCTCATGAAGTTCCATTGGATTTGAATTTAAGGTTTATGAGGTTCTCAGAAGACTAGGCTCATGAAGTTCCTTTGGATTTGGAATTAAGGTTCATGGGGTTCCTATAGGATTAGGCTCATGAATTTCCTTTGGATTTGGATTTAAAGTTCATGAGGTTCCTAGAGGACTAGTCTCATGAAGTTCCTTTATATTTGGATTTAAAGTTCATGAGATTCCTAGAGGACTAGGCTCATGAAGTTCCTTTGGATTTAGATTTAAAGTTCATAAGGTTCCTAGAGGACTAGGCTCATAAAGTTCCTTTAGCTTTGGACTTTAAAGTTCATGATGTCCTGGAGAACTAGGCTCATGAAGTTCCATTGGATTTGGATTTAAGGATCATGAGGTTCCTGGAAGACTAGGCTCATGAAGTTCCTTTGGATTTCGATTAAAGGTTCATGAGGTTCCTAGAGGACTAGGCTAATGAGGTTACATTGGATTTGAATTTAAGGTTCATGAGTTTCCATGAGGACTAGGCTCATGAAGTTCCATTATTTGGATTTAAGGTTCATGAGATTCCTAGCGGACTAGGCTCATGAAGTTCCATTAGATTTGGATTTAAGGTTCATGAGTTTCCATGAGGACTAGGCGCATGAAGTTCCTTTTTGGATTTGGATTTAAGGTTCATGGAGTTCCAAGATTATTAGGCTCATGAATTTCCTTTGGATTCCAATTAAAGGTTCATGAGATTCCTAGAGACTAGGCTCATGAAGTTCCATTGGATTAGGATTAAAGGTTCATGAGGTTCCTAGAAGACTAGGCTCATGTAGTTCCTTCAGATTCGGATTAAAGGTTCATGATGTTCCTGGAGGACTAGGATCATGAATTCCCTTCGGATTTAGATTTAAGGTTCATGAGGTTCCAAGAGTACTAGGCTCATGAAGTCCCTTTGGATTCGGATTAAAGGTTCATGAGGTTCCAAGAGTACTAGGCTTATGAAGTTCCATTAGATTTGGATTTAAGGTTCATGAGATTCCTAGAGGACTAGGCTCATGAAGTTCCTTTGGATACGGATTAAAGGTTCATGAGGTTCCTAGAGGACTAGGATCATGAAGTTCCTTTATATTCGGATTAAAGGTTCATGAGTTTCCTAAAGGACTAGGCACATGAATTTCCTCAATTGGATTTTAATATAAGGTTCCCGAGATTCCTGGAGGACTAGGCTCATGAAGTTCCATTGGATTTGAATTTAAGGTTTATGAGGTTCTTAGAAGACTAGGCTCATGAAGTTCCTTTGGAAACTCATTAAAGGTTCATGAGGTTCTTAGAGACTAGGATCATGAAGTTCCTTTGGATTCGGATTAAAGGTTCATGAGGTTCCTAGAGGACTAGAATCATGAAGTCCCTTTATATTCGGATTAAAGGTTCATGAGTTTCCTAAAGGACTAGGCTCATGAAGTTCCTCCATTGGATTTGAATTTAAGGTTCCCGAGGTTCCTAGAGAACTAGGCTCATGAAGTTACATTGGATTTGGATTTAAGGTTCATGAGGTTCCTAGAAGGCTAGGCTCGTGAAGTTCCTTTGAATTTTGATTTAATATTCATCAGGTCCAAAGTGGACTGAAGTTCCATTGGATTTGGATTTAAGGTTCATGAGGCTCACAGAGGACTAGGCTCATGCAGTTCCATTGGATTTGGATTTAAGGTTCATGAGTTTCCTAGAGGACTAGGATCATGAAGTTCCATTAGATTTGAATTTACTGTTCATGAGGTTCCTAGAAGACTAGGCTCATGAAGTTCTTTTGGATTCGGATTAAAAGTTCATCAGGTTCCAAGAGGACTAGGCTCATGAAGTTCCATTGGATTTGGATTTAAGGTTCATGAGATTCCGAGAAGACTATGCTCTTGAAGTTCCTTTGGATTCGGATTAAAGGTTCATCAGGTTACTAGAGGACTGGGATCATGAAGTCCCTTTATATAGGATTAAAGGTTCATGAGTTTCTTAAAGGACTAGGCTCATGAAGTTCTTCCATTGGATTTGAATTTAAGGTTCCCGAGGTTCCTAGAGGACTAGGCTCATGAAGTTCCTTTGGATTTGAATTTAAGGTTTATGAGTTTCCTAGAAGACTAGGCTCATGAAGTTCCTTTGGATTCCGATTAAAGGTTCATGAGGTTCCTAGTAGACTAGGCTCATGAAGTTCCATTGGATTTGAATTTAATGTTCATGAGTTTCCTTGATAAGTAGGCTCATGAAGCTCATTTGGATTTAAAGTTCATGAGATTCCTAGAGGACTAGGCTCATGAAGTTCCTTTGGATTTAGATTTAAAGTTCATAAGGTTCCTAGAGGACTAGGCTCATAAAGTTCCTTTAGCTTTGGACTTTAAAGTTCATGATGTCCTGGAGGACTAGGCTCATGAAGTTCCATTAGATTTGGATTTAAGGATCATGAGGTTCCTGGAAGACTAGGCTCATGAAGTTCCTTTGGATTTCGATTAAAGGTTCATGAGGTTCCTAGAGGACTAGGCTAATGAGGTTACATTGGATTTGAATTTAAGGTTCATGAGTTTCCATGAGGACTAGGCTCATGACGTTCCATTATTTGGATTTAAGGTTCATGAGGTTCCTAGCGGACTAGGATCATGAAGTTCCATTAGACTTGGATTTAAGGTTCATGAGTTTCCATGAGGACTAGGTGCATGAAGTTCCTTTTTGGATTTGGATTTAAGGTTCATGGAGTTCCAATAGGATTAGGCTTATGAATTTCCTTTGGATTCCGATTAAAGGTTCATGAGGTTCCTAGAGACTAGGCTCATGAAGTTCCATTGGATTAGGATTAAAGGTTCATGAGGTTCCTAGAAGACTAGGCTCAAGTAGTTCCTTCAGATTCGGATTAAAGGTTCATGATGTTCCTGGAGGTCTAGGCTTATGAATTCCCTTCGGATTTAGATTTAAGGTTCATGAGGTTCCAAGAGTACTAGGCTCATGAAGTCCATTTTGATTCGGATTAAAGGTTCATGAGGTTCCAAGAGTACTAGGCTCATGAAGTTCCATTAGATTTGGATTTAAGGTTCATGATATTCCTAGAGGACTAGGCTCATGAAGTTCCTTTGGATACGGATTAAAGGTTCATGAGGTTCCTAGAGGACTGGGATCATGAAGTTCCTTTATATTCGGATTAAAGGTTCATGAGTTTCCTAAAGGACTAGGCTCATGAAGTTCCTCAATTGGATTTTAATTTAAGGTTCCCGAGATTCCTGGAGGACTAGGCTCATGAAGTTCCATTGGATTTGAATTTAAGGTTTATGAGGTTCTTAGAAGACTAGGCTCATGAAGTTCCTTTGGAAACTCATTAAAGGTTCATGAGGTTCGTAGAGACTAGGATCATGAAGTTCCTTTGGATTCGGATTAAAGGTTCATGAGGTTCCTAGAGGACTAGGATCATGAAGTCCCTTTATATTCGGATTAAAGGTTCATGAGTTTCCTAAAGGACTAGGCTCATGAAGTTCCTCCATTGGATTTGAATTTAAGGTTCCCGAGGTTCCAAGAGAACTAGGCTCATGAAGTTACATTGGATTCGGATTTAAGGTTCATGAGGTTCCTAGAAGGCTAGGCTCGTGAATTTCCTTTGAATTTTGATTTAAGATTCATGATGTTCAAAGTGGACTGAAGTTCCATTGGATTTGGATTTAAGGTTCATGAGGCTCACAGAGGACTAGGCTCATGCAGTTCCATTGGATTTGGATTTAAGGTTCATGAGGTTCCTAGAGGACTAGGATCATGAAGTTCCATTAGATTTGAATTTACGGTTCATGAGGTTCCTAGAAGACTAGGCTCATGAAGTTCTTTTGGATTCGGATTAAAAGTTCATCAGGTTCCAAGAGGACTAGGCTCATGAAGTTCCTTTGGATTCGGATTAAAGGTTCATCAGGTTACTAGAGGACTGGGATCATGAAGTCCCTTTATATTCGGATTAAAGGTTCATGAGTTTCTTAAAGGACTAGGCTCATGAAGTTCCTCCATTGGATTTGAATTTAAGGTTCCCGAGGTTCCTAGAGGACTAGGCTCATGAAGTTCCTTTGGATTTGAATTTAAGGTTTATGAGTTTCCTAGAAGACTAGGCTCATGAAGTTCCTTTGGATTCCGATTAAAGGTTCATGAGGTTCCTGGAGACTAGGCTCATGAAGTTCTATTGGATTAGGATTAAAGGTTCATGAGGTTCCTAGAAGACTAGGCTCATGTAGTTCCTTCAGATTCGGATTAAATGTTCATGAGGTTCCTAGAGGAATGGGCTCATGAAGTTCCATTGGATTTGAATTTAAGGTTCATGAGGTTCCTAGAAGACTAGGCTCATGAAGTTCCCTTGGATTCGAATTAAAGGTTCATGAGGTTCCTAGCGGACTAGGCTCATGAAGTTCCATTAGATTTGGATTTAAGGTTCATGAGTTTCCATGAGGACTAGGCGCATGAAGTTCCTTTTTGGATTTGGATTTAAGGTTCATGGAGTTCCAAGAGGATTAGGCTCATGAATTTCCTTTGGATTCGGATTTAAAGTTCATGAGATTCCTAGAGGACTAGGCTCATGATGTTCCTTTGGATTTGGATTTAAAGTTCATGAGGTTCCTAGAGGACTAGGCTCATGAAGTTCCTTTAGCTTTGGACTTAAGGTTCATGATGTTCTTGGAAGACTAGGCCCATGAATTCCCTTCGGATTTAGATTTAAGGTTCATGAGGTTCCAAGAGTACTAGGCTCATGAAGTTCCTTTGGATTCGGATTAAAGGTTCATGAGGTTCCAAGAGTACTAGGCTCATGAAGTTCCATTAGATTTGGATTTAAGATTCATGAGATTCCTAGAAGACTAGGCTCATGAAGTTCCTTTGGATACGGATTAAATGTTCATGAGGTTCCTAGAGGACTAGGATCATGAAGTTCCTTTATATTCGGATTAAAGGTTCATGAGTTTCCTAAAGGACTAGGCTCATGAAGTTCCTTAATTGGATTTTAATTTAAGGTTCCCGAGATTCCTGGAGGACTAGGCTCATGAAGTTCCATTGGATTTGAATTTAAGGTTTATGAGGTTCTTAGAAGACTAGGCTCATGAAGTTCTTTTGGATTCGGATTAAAGGTTCATGAGGTTCCTAGAGACTAGGATCATGAAGTTCCTTTGGATTCGGATTAAAGGTTCATGAGGTTCCTAGAGGACTAGGATCATGAAGTCCCTTTATATTCGGATTAAAGGTTCATGAGTTTCATAAAGGACTAGGCTCTTGAAGTTCCTCCATTGGATTTGAATTTAAGGTTCCCGAGGTTCCTAGAGAACTAGGCTCATGAAGTTCCATTGGATTTGGATTTAAGGTTCATGAGGTTCCTAGAAGGCTAGGCTCATGAAGTTCCTTTGAATTTTGATTTAAGATTCATGAGGTTCAAAGAGGACTGAAGTTCCATTGGATTTGGATTTAAGGTTCATGAGGCTCACAGAGGACTAGGCTCATGCAGTTCCATTGGATTTCGATTTATGGTTCATGAGGTTCCTATAGGACTAGGATCATGAAGTTCCATTAGATTTGAATTTACGGTTCATGAGGTTCCTAGAAGACTAGGCTCATGAAGTTCTTTTGGATTCGGATTAAAAGTTCATCAGGTTCCAAGAGGACTAGGCTCATGAAGTTCCATTGGATTTGGATTTAAGGTTCATGAGATTCCGAGAAGACTATGCTCTTGAAGTTCCTTTGGATTCGGATTAAAGGTTCATCAGGTTACTAGAGGACTGGGATCATGAGGTCCCTTTATATTCGGATTAAAGGTTCATGAGTTTCTTAAAGGACTAGGCTCATGAAGTTCCTCCATTGTATTTGAATTTAAGGTTCCCGAGGTTCCTAGAGGACTAGGCTCATGAAGTTCCATTGGATTTGGATTTAAGGTTCATGAGTTTCTTATAGGACTAGGCTCATGAAGTTCCTTTGGATTTGAATTTAAGGTTTATGAGTTTCCTAGAAGACTAGGCTCATGAAGTTCCTTTGGATTCCGATTAAAGGTTCATGAGGTTCCTAGAGACTAGGCTCATGAAGTTCCATTGGATTAGGATTAAAGGTTCATGAGGTTCCTAGAAGACTAGGCTCATGTAGTTCTTTCAGATTCGGATTAAAGGTTCATGAGGTTCCTAGAGGACTAGGCTCATGAAGTTCCTTTGGATTCATATTTAAGGTACTTGAGTTTCCTAGAGGACTGGGCTCTTGAAGTTCCATTGGATTTGAATTTAAGGTTCATGAGGTTCCTAGAAGACTAGGCTCATGAAGTTCCCTTGGATTCGAATTAAAGGTTCATGAGGTTCCAAGAGGACTAGGCTTATGATGTTCCATTGGATTTAGATTTAAGTTTCATGAGATTCCTAGAACACTAGGCTCATGAAGTTCCTTTGGATTCAGATTAAAGGTTCATGAGGTTCCTAGAGGACTAGGATCATGAAGTCCCTTTATATTCAGATTAAAGGTTCATGAGTTTCCTAAAGGACTAGGCTCATGAAGTTCCTCCATTGGATTTGAATTTAAGGTTCCCGAGGTTCCTAGAGGACTAGGCTCATGAAGTTCCTTTGGATTTGAATTTAAGGTTTATGAGTTTCCTAGAAGACTAGGCTGATGAACTTCCTTTGGATTCCGATTAAAGGTTCATGAGGTTCCTAGTAGACTAGGCTCATGAAGTTCCATTGGATTTGAATTTAATGTTCATGAGTTTCCTTGATAAGTAGGCTCATGAAGTTCATTTGGATTTGGAATTAAGGTTCATGGGGTTCCTATAGGGTTAGGCTCATGAATTTCCTTTGGATTTGGATTTAAAGTTCATGAGGTTTCTAGAGGACTAGTCTCATGAAGTTCCTTTGTATTTGGATTTAAAGTTCATGAGATTCCTAGAGGACTAGGCTCATGAAGTTCCTTTGGATTTAGATTTAAAGTTCATAAGGTTCCTAGAGGACTAGGCTCATAAAGTTCCTTTAGCTTTGGACTTTAAAGTTCATGATGTCCTGGAGGACTAGGCTCATGAAGTTCCATTGGATTTGGATTTAAGGATCATGAGGTTCCTGGAAGACTAGGCTCATGAAGTTCCTTTGGATTTCGATTAAAGGTTCATGAGGTTCCTAGAGGACTAGGCTAATGAGGTTACATTGGATTTGAATTTAAGGTTCATGAGTTTCCATGAGGACTAGGCTCATGAAGTTCCATTATTTGGATTTAAGGTTCATGAGGTTCCTAGCGGACTAGGCTCATGAAGTTCCATTAGATTTGGATTTAAGGTTCATGAGTTTCCATGAGGACTAGGCGCATGAAGTTCCTTTATGGATTTGGATTTAAGGTTCATAGAGTTCCAAGAGGATTAGGCTCATGAATTTCCTTTGGATTCCGATTAAAGGTTCATGAGGTTCCTAGAGACTAGGCTCATGAAGTTCCATTGGATTAGGATTAAAGGTTCATGAGGTTCCTAGAAGACTAGGCTCATGTAGTTCCTTGAGATTCGGATTAAAGGTTCATGATGGTCCTGGAGGACTAGGCTCATGAATTCCCTTCGGATTTAGATTTAAGGTTCATGAGGTTCCAAGAGAACTAGGCTCATGAAGTCCCGTTGGATTCGGATTAAAGGTTCATGAGGTTCCAAGAGTACTAGGCTCATGAAGTTCCATTAGATTTGGATTTAAGGTTCATGAGATTCCTAGAGGACTAGGCTCATGAAGTTCCTTTGGATACGGATTAAAGGTTCATGAGGTTCCTAGAGGACTAGGATCATGAAGTTCCTTTATATTCGGATTAAAGGTTCATGAGTTTCCTAAAGGACTAGGCTCATGAAGTTCCTCAATTGGATTTTAATTTAAGGTTCCCGAGATTCCTGGAGGACTAGGCTCATGAAGTTCCATTGGATTTGAATTTAAGGATTATGAAGTTCTTAGAAGACTAGGCTCATGAAGTTCCTTTGGAAACTCATTAAAGGTTCATGAGGTTCCTAGAGACTAGGATCATGAAGTTCCTTTGGATTCGGATTAAAGGTTCATGAGGTTGCTAGGGGACTAGGATCATGAAGTCCCTTTATATTCGGATTAAAGGTTCATGAGTTTCCTAAAGGACTAGGCTCATGAAGTTCCTCCATTGGATTTGAATTTAAGGTTCCCGAGGTTCCTAGAGAACTAGGCTCATGAAGTTACATTGGATTTGGATTTAAGGTTCATGAGGTTCCTAGAAGGCTAGGCTCGTGAAGTTCCTTTGAATTTTGATTTAAGATTCATGAGGTTCAAAGTGGACTGAAGTTCCATTGGATTTGGATTTAAGGTTCATGAGGCTCACAGAGGATTAGGCTCATGCAGTTCCGTTGGATTTGGATTTAAGGTTCATGAGGTTCCTAGAGGACTAGGATCATGAAGTTCCATTAGATTTGAATTTACGGTTCATGAGGTTCCTAGAAGACTAGGCTCATGAAGTTCTTTTGGATTCGGATTAAAAGTTCATCAGGTTCCAAGAGGACTAGGCTCATGAAGTTCCATTGGATTTGGATTTAAGGTTCATGAGATTCCTAGAAGACTATGCTCTTGAAGTTCCTTTGGATTCGGATTAAAGGTTCATCAGGTTACTAGAGGACTGGGATCATGAAGTCCCTTTATATTCGGATTAAAGGTTCATGAGTTTCTTAAAGGAGTAGGCTCATGAAGTTCCTCCATTGGATTTGAATTTAAGGTTCCCGAGGTTCCTAGAGGACTAGGCTCATGAAGTTCCTTTGGATTTGAATTTAAGGTTTATGAGTTTCCTAGAAGACTAGGCTCATGAAGTTCCTTTGGATTCCGATTAAAGGTTCATGAGGTTCCTAGAGACTAGGCTCATGAAGTTCTATTCGATTAGGATTAAAGGTTCATGAGGTTCCTAGAAGACTAGGCTCATGTAGTTCATTCAGATTCGGATTAAATGTTCATGAGGTTCCTAGAGGAATGGGCTCATGAAGTTCCATTGGATTTGAATTTAAGGTTCATGAGGTTTCTAGAAGACTAGGCTCATGAAGTTCCCTTGGATTCGAATTAAAGGTTCATGAGGTTCCTAGCGGACTAGGCTCATGAAGTTCCATTAGATTTGGATTTAAGGTTCATGAGTTTCCATGAGGACTAGGCGCATGAAGTTCCTTTTTGGATTTGGATTTAAGGTTCATGGAGTTCCAAGAGGATTAGGCTCATGAATTTCCTTTGGATTTGGATTTAAAGTTCATGAGATTCCTAGAGGACTAGGCTCATGATGTTCCTTTGGATTTGGATTTAAAGTTCATGAGGTTCCTAGAGGACTAGGCTCATGAAGTTCCTTTAGCTTTGGACTTAAGGTTCATGATGTTCTTGGAAGACTAGGCCCATGAATTCCCTTCGGATTTAGATTTAAGGTTCATGAGGTTCCAAGAGCACTAGGCTCATGAAGTTCCTTTGGATTCGGATTAAAGGTTCATGAGGTTCCAAGAGTACTAGGCTCATGAAGTTCCATTAGATTTGGATTTAAGATTCATGAGATTCCTAGAAGACTAGGCTCATGAAGTTCCTTTGGATACGGATTAAATGTTCATGAGGTTCCTAGAGGACTAGGATCATGAAGTTCCTTTATATTCGGATTAAAGGTTCATGAGTTTCCTAAAGGACTAGGCTCATGAAGTTCCTCAATTGGATTTTATTTAAGGTTCCCGAGATTCCTGGAGGACTAGGCTCATGAAGTTCCATTGGATTTGAATTTAAGGTTTATGAGGTTCTTAGAAGACTAGGCTCATGAAGTTCCTTTGGATTCGGATTAAAGGTTCATGAGGTTCCTAGAGACTAGGATCATGAAGTTCCTTTGGATTCGGATTAAAGGTTCATGAGGTTCCTAGAGGACTAGGATCATGAAGTCCCTTTATATTCGGATTAAAGGTTCATGAGTTTCCTAAAGGACTAGGCTCTTGAAGTTCCTCCATTGGATTTGAATTTAAGGTTCCCGAGGTTCCTAGAGAACTAGGCTCATGAAGTTCCATTGGATTTGGATTTAAGGTTCATGAGGTTCCTAGAAGGCTAGGCTCATGAAGTTCCTTTGAATTTTGATTTAAGATTCATGAGGTTCAAAGAGGACTGAAGTTCCATTGGATTTGGATTTAAGGTTCATGAGGCTCACAGAGGACTAGGCTCATGCAGTTCCATTGGATTTCGATTTAAGGTTCATGAGGTTCCTAGAGGACTAAGATCATGAAGTTCCATTAGATTTGAATTTACGGTTCATGAGGTTCCTAGAGACTAGGATCATGAAGTTCCTTTGGATTCGGATTAAAGGTTCATGAGGTTCCTAGGGGACTAGGATCATGAAGTCCCTTTATATTCGGATTAAAGGTTCATGAGTTTCCTAAAGGACTAGGCTCATGAAGTTCCTCCATTGGATTTGAATTTAAGGTTCCCGAGGTTCCTAGAGAACTAGGCTCATGAAGTTACATTGGATTTGGATTTAAGGTTCATGAGGTTCCTAGAAGGCTAGGCTCGTGAAGTTCCTTTGAATTTTGATTTAAGATTCATGAGGTTCAAAGTGGACTGAAGTTCCATTGGATTTGGATTTAAGGTTCATGAGGCTCACAGAGGACTAGGCTCATGCAGTTCCGTTGGATTTGGATTTAAGGTTCATGAGGTTCCTAGAGGACTAGGATCATGAAGTTCCATTAGATTTGAATTTACGGTTCATGAGGTTCCTAGAAGACTAGGCTCATGAAGTTCTTTTGGATTCGGATTAAAAGTTCATCAGGTTCCAAGAGGACTAGGCTCATGAAGTTCCATTGGATTTGGATTTAAGGTTCATGAGATTCCTAGAAGACTATGCTCTTGAAGTTCCTTTGGATTCGGATTAAAGGTTCATCAGGTTACTAGAGGACTGGGATCATGAAGTCCCTTTATATTCGGATTAAAGGTTCAAGAGTTTCTTAAAGGAGTAGGCTCATGAAGTTCCTCCATTGGATTTGAATTTAAGGTTCCCGAGGTTCCTAGAGGACTAGGCTCATGAAGTTCCTTTGGATTTGAATTTAAGGTTTATGAGTTTCCTAGAAGACTAGGCTCATGAAGTTCCTTTGGATTCCGATTAAAGGTTCATGAGGTTCCTAGAGACTAGGCTCATGAAGTTCAATTGGATTAGGATTAAAGGTTCATGAGGTTCCTAGAAGACTAGGCTCATGTAGTTCCTTCAGATTCGGATTAAATGTTCATGAGGTTCCTAGAGGAATGGGCTCATGAAGTTCCATTGGATTTGAATTTAAGGTTCATGAGGTTTCTAGAAGACTAGGCTCATGAAGTTCCCTTGGATTCGAATTAAAGGTTCATGAGGTTCCTAGCGGACTAGGCTCATGAAGTTCCATTAGATTTGGATTTAAGGTTCATGAGTTTCCATGAGGACTAGGCGCATGAAGTTCCTTTTTGGATTTGGATTTAAGGTTCATGGAGTTCCAAGAGGATTAGGCTCATGAATTTCCTTTGGATTTGGATTTAAAGTTCATGAGATTCCTAGAGGACTAGGCTCATGATGTTCCTTTGGATTTGGATTTAAAGTTCATGAGGTTCCTAGAGGACTAGGCTCATGAAGTTCCTTTAGCTTTGGACTTAAGGTTCATGATGTTCTTGGAAGACTAGGCCTATGAATTCCCTTCGGATTTAGATTTAAGGTTCATGAGGTTCCAAGAGTACTAGGCTCATGAAGTTCCTTTGGATTCGTATTAAAGGTTCATGAGGTTCCAAGAGTACTAGGCTCATGAAGTTCCATTAGATTTGGATTTAAGATTCATGAGATTCCTAGAAGACTAGGCTCATGAAGTTCCTTTGGATACGGATTAAATGTTCATGAGGTTCCTAGAGGACTAGGATCATGAAGTTCCTTTATATTCGGATTAAAGGTTCATGAGTTTCCTAAAGGACTAGGCTCATGAAGTTCCTCAATTGGATTTTATTTAAGGTTCCCGAGATTCCTGGAGGACTAGGCTCATTAAGTTCCATTGGATTTGAATTTAAGGTTTATGAGGTTCTTAGAAGACTAGGCTCATGAAGTTCCTTTGGATTCGGATTAAAGGTTCATGAGGTTCCTAGAGACTAGGATCATGAAGTTCCTTTGGATTCGGATTAAAGGTTCATGAGGTTCCTAGAGGACTAGGATCATGAAGTCCCTTTATATTCGGATTAAAGGTTCATGAGTTTCCTAAAGGACTAGGCTCTTGAAGTTCCTCCATTGGATTTGAATTTAAGGTTCCCGAGGTTCCTAGAGAACTAGGCTCATGAAGTTCCATTGGATTTGGATTTAAGGTTCATGAGGTTCCTAGAAGGCTAGGATCATCAAGTTCCTTTGAATTTTGATTTAAGATTCATGAGGTTCAAAGAGGACTGAAGTTCCATTGGATTTGGATTTAAGGTTCATGAGGCTCACAGAGGACTAGGCTCATGCAGTTCCATTGGATTTCGATTTAAGGTTCATGAGGTTCCTAGAGGACTAAGATCATGAAGTTCCATTAGATTTGAATTTACGGTTCATGAGGTTCCTAGAAGACTAGGCTCATGAAGTTCTTTTGGATTCGGATTAAAAGTTCATCAGGTTCCAAGAGGACTAGGCTCATGAAGTTCCATTGGATTTGGATTTAAGGTTCATGAGATTCCTAGAAGACTATGCTCTTGAAGTTCCTTTGGATTCGGATTAAAGGTTCATCAGGTTACTAGAGGACTGGGATCATGAGGTCCCTTTATATTCGGATTAAAGGTTCATGAGTTTCTTAAAGGACTAGGCTCATGAAGTTCCTCCATTGGATTTGAATTTAAGGTTCCTGAGGTTCCTAGAGGACTAGGCTCATGAAGTTCCATTGGATTTGGATTTAAGGTTCATGAGTTTCTTATAGGACTAGGCTCATGAAGTTCCTTTGGATTTGAATTTAAGGTTTATGAGTTTCCTAGAAGACTAGGCTCATGAAGTTCCTTTGGATTCTGATTAAAGGTTCATGAGGTTCCTAGAGACTAGGCTCATGAAGTTCCATTGGATTAGGATTAAAGGTTCATGAGGTTCCTAGAAGACTAGGCTCATGTAGTTCCTTCAGATTCGGATTAAAGGTTCATGAGGTTCCTAGAGGACTAGGCTCATGAAGTTCCTTTGGATTCATATTTAAGGTACTTGAGTTTCCTAGAGGACTGGGCTCATGAAGTTCCATTGGATTTAAATTTAAGGTTCATGAGGTTCCTAGAAGACTAGGCTCATGAAGTTCCCTTGGATTCGAATTAAAGGTTCATGAGGTTCCAAGAGGACTAGGCTTATGAAGTTCCATTGGATTTGGATTTAAGTTTCATGAGATTCCTAGAACACTAGGCTCATGAAGTTCCTTTGGATTCAGATTAAAGGTTCATGAGGTTCCTAGAGGACTAGGATCATGAAGTCCCTTTATATTTAGATTAAAGGTTCATGAGTTTCCTAAAGGACTAGGCTCATGAAGTTCCTCCATTGGATTTGAATTTAAGGTTCCCGAGGTTCCTAGAGGACTAGGCTCATGAAGTTCCTTTGTATTTGAATTTAAGGTTTATGAGTTTCCTAGAAGACTAGGCTCATGAAGTTCCTTCGGATTTCGATTAAAGGTTCATGAGGTTCCTAGTAGACTAGGATCATGAAGTTCCATTGGATTTGAATTTAATGTTCATGAGTTTCCTTGATAAGTAGGCTCATGAAGTTCATTTGGATTTGGAATTAAGGTTCATGGGGTTCCTATAGGATTAGGCTCATGAATTTCCTTTGGATTTGGATTTAAAGTTCATGAGGTTCCTAGAGGACTAGTCTCATGAAGTTCCTTTGTATTTGGATTTAAAGTTCATGAGATTCCTAGAGGACTAGGCTCATGAAGTTCCTTTGGATTTAGATTTAAAGTTCATAAGGTTCCTAGAGGACTAGGCTCATAAAGTTCCTTTAGCTTTGGACTTTAAAGTTCATGATGTCCTGGAGGACTAGGCTCATGAAGTTCCATTGGATTTGGATTTAAGGATCATGAGGTTCCTGGAAGACTAGGCTCATGAAGTTCCTTTGGATTTCGATTAAAGGTTCATGAGGTTCCTAGAGGACTAGGCTAATGAGGTTACATTGGATTTGAATTTAAGGTTCATGAGTTTCCATGAGGACTAGGCTCATGAAGTTCCATTATTTGGATTTAAGGTTCATGAGGTTCCTAGCGGACTAGGCTCATAAAGTTCCATTAGATTTGGATTTAAGGTTCATGAGTTTCCATGAGGACTAGGCGCATGAAGTTCCTTTATGGATTTGGATTTAAGGTTCATAGAGTTCCAAGAGGATTAGGCTCATGAATTTCCTTTGGATTCCGATTAAAGGTTCATGAGGTTCCTAGAGACTAGGATCAGGAAGTTCCATTGGATTAGGATTAAAGGTTCATGAGGTTCCTAGAAGACTAGGCTCATGTAGTTCCTTGAGATTCGGATTAAAGGTTCATGATGTTCCTGGAGGACTAGGCTCATGAATTCCCTTCGGATTTAGATTTAAGGTTCATGAGGTTCCAAGAGTACTAGGCTCATGAAGTCCCTTTGGATTCGGATTAAAGGTTCATGAGGTTCCAAGAGTACTAGGCTCATGAAGTTCCATTAGATTTGGATTTAAGGTTCATGAGATTCCTAGAGGACTAGGCTCATGAAGTTCCTTTGGATACGGATTAAAGGTTCATGAGGTTCCTAGAGGACTAGGATCATGAAGTTCCTTTATATTCGGATTAAAGGTTCATGAGTTTCCTAAAGGACTAGGCTCATGAAGTTCCTCAATTGGATTTTAATTTAAGGTTCAGAGATTCCTGGAGGACTAGGCTCATGAAGTTCCATTGGATTTGAATTTAAGGTTTATGAGGTTCTTAGAAGACTAGGCTCATGAAGTTCCTTTGGAAACTCATTAAAGGTTCATGAGGTTCCTAGAGACTAGGATCATGAAGTTCCTTTGGATTCGGATTAAAGGTTCATGAGGTTCCTAGAGGACTAGGATCACGAAGTCCCTTTATATTCGGATTAAAGGTTCATGAGTTTCCTAAAGGACTAGGCTCATGAAGTTCCTCCATTGGATTTGAATTTAAGGTTCCCGAGGTTCCTAGAGAACTAGGCTCATGAAGTTACATTGGATTTGGATTTAAGGTTCATGAGGTTCCTAGAATGCTAGGCTCGTGAAGTTGCTTTGAATTTTGATTTAAGATTCATGAGGTTCAAAGTGGACTGAAGTTCCATTGGATTTGGATTTAAGGTTCATGAGGCTCACAGAGGACTAGGCTCATGCAGTTCCATTGGATTTGGATTTAAGGTTCATGAGGTTCCTAGAGGACTAGGATCATGAAGTTCCATTAGATTTGAATTTACGGTTCATGAGGTTCCTAGAAGACTAGGCTCATGAAGTTCTTTTGGATTCGGATTAAAAGTTCATCAGGTTCCAAGAGGACTAGGCTCATGAAGTTCCATTGGATTTGGATTTAAGGTTCATGAGATTCCTAGAAGACTATGCTCTTGAAGTTCCCTTGGATTCGGATTAAAGGTTCATCAGGTTACTAGAGGACTGGGACCATGAAGTCCCTTTATATTCGGATTAAAGGTTCATGAGTTTCTTAAAGGACTAGGCTCATGAAGTTCCTCCATTGGATTTGAATTTAAGGTTCCCAAGGTTCCTAATGGACTAGGCTAATGAAGTTCCTTTGGATTTGAATTTAAGGTTTATGAGTTTCCTAGAAGACTAGGCTCATGAAGTTCCTTTGGATTCCGATTAAAGGTTCATGAGGTTCCTAGAGACTAGGCTCATGAAGTTCTATTGGATTGGGATTAAAGGTTCATGAGGTTCCTAGAAGACTAGGCTCATGTAGTTCCTTCAGATTCGGATTAAATGTTCATGAGGTTCCTAGAGGACTAGGCTCATGAAGTTCCATTGGATTTGGATTTAAGGTTCATGAGTTTCTTATAGGACTAGGCTCATGAAGTTCCTTTGGATTTGAATTTAAGGTTTATGAGTTTCCTAGAAGACTAGGCTCATGAAGTTCCTTTGGATTCCGATTAAAGGTTCATGAGGTTCCTAGAGACTAGGCTCATGAAGTTCCATTGGATTAGGATTAAAGGTTCATGAGGTTCCTAGAAGACTAGGCTCATGTAGTTCCTTCAGATTCGGATTAAAGGTTCATGAGGTTCCTAGAGGACTAGGCTCATGAAGTTCCTTTGGATTCATATTTAAGGTACTTGAGTTTCCTAGAGGACTGGGCTCATGAAGTTCCATTGGATTTGAATTTAAGGTTCGTGAGGTTCCTAGAAGACTAGGCTCATGAAGTTCCCTTGGATTCGAATTAAAGGTTCATGAGGTTCCAAGAGGACTAGGCTTATGAAGTTCCATTGGATTTGGATTTAAGTTTCATGAGATTCCTAGAACACTAGGCTCATGAAGTTCCTTTGGATTCAGATTAAAGGTTCATGAGGTTCCTAGAGGACTAGGATCATGAAGTCCCTTTATATTTAGATTAAAGGTTCATGAGTTTTCTAAAGGACTAGGCTCATGAAGTTCCTCCATTGGATTTGAATTTAAGGTTCCCGATGTTCCTAGAGGACTAGGCTCATGAAGTTCCTTTGTATTTGAATTTAAGGTTTATGAGTTTCCTAGAAGACTAGGCTCATGAAGTTCCTTCGGATTTCGATTAAAGGTTCATGAGGTTCCTAGTAGACTAGGATCATGAAGTTCCATTGGATTTGAATTTAATGTTCATGAGTTTCCTTGATAAGTAGGCTCATGAAGTTCATTTGGATTTGGAATTAAGGTTCATGGGGTTCCTATAGGATTAGGCTCATGAATTTCCTTTGGATTTGGATTTAAAGTTCATGAGGTTCCTAGAGGACTAGTCTCATGAAGTTCCTTTGTATTTGGATTTAAAGTTCATGAGATTCCTAGAGGACTAGGCTCATGAAGTTCCTTTGGATTTAGATTTAAAGTTCATAAGGTTCCTAGAGGACTAGGCTCATAAAGTTCCTTTAGCTTTGGACTTTAAAGTTCATGATGTCCTGGAGGACTAGGCTCATGAAGTTCCATTGGATTTGGATTTAAGGATCATGAGGTTCCTGGAAGACTAGGCTCATGAAGTTCCTTTGGATTTCGATTAAAGGTTCATGAGGTTCCTAGAGGACTAGGCTAATGAGGTTACATTGGATTTGAATTTAAGGTTCATGAGTTTCCATGAGGACTAGGCTCATGAAGTTCCATTATTTGGATTTAAGGTTCATGAGGTTCCTAGCGGACTAGGCTCATAAAGTTCCATTAGATTTGGATTTAAGGTTCATGAGTTTCCATGAGGACTAGGCGCATGAAGTTCCTTTATGGATTTGGATTTAAGGTTCATAGAGTTCCAAGAGGATTAGGCTCATGAATTTCCTTTGGATTCCGATTAAAGGTTCATGAGGTTCCTAGAGACTAGGATCAGGAAGTTCCATCGATTAGGATTAAAGGTTCATGAGGTTCCTAGAAGACTAGGCTCATGTAGTTCCTTGAGATTCGGATTAAAGGTTCATGATGTTCCTGGAGGACTAGGCTCATGAATTCCCTTCGGATTTAGATTTAAGGTTCATGAGGTTCCAAGAGTACTAGGCTCATGAAGTCCCTTTGGATTCGGATTAAAGGTTCATGAGGTTCCAAGAGTACTAGGCTCATGAAGTTCCATTAGATTTGGATTTAAGGTTCATGAGATTCCTAGAGGACTAGGCTCATGAAGTTCCTTTGGATACGGATTAAAGGTTCATGAGGTTCCTAGAGGACTAGGATCATGAAGTTCCTTTATATTCGGATTAAAGGTTCATGAGTTTCCTAAAGGACTAGGCTCATGAAGTTCCTCAATTGGATTTTAATTTAAGGTTCCCGAGATTCCTGGAGGACTAGGCTCATGAAGTTCCATTGGATTTGAATTTAAGGTTTATGAGGTTCTTAGAAGACTAGGCTCATGAAGTTCCTTTGGAAACTCATTAAAGGTTCATGAGGTTCCTAGAGACTAGGATCATGAAGTTCCTTTGGATTCATATTTAAGGTACTTGATGTAACGCCCGGTTTTTTTTCCGGTGAAGTTTTGGCATTTGCTCAAGTGTGGTAGCCAGTTTTGATTTAGCAATCTCCCTTAAGTATTCAAGGTGAGTTCTCTCACTCCATTGTCTCAATATTTATGACTGCTAGGTTAGCACGTGAGTGTTAAATTATTATTATGGTGTGATAATATGAATGCATGCTTAAATTGTTAATCATACATGTGCACTGTATGTTTATTGTTGAGGGGATCATAGCAATTATCCGGCTTTTGTCCGGTGCACGTGGTTAGGTATAATTACTCCAATACCCTCCGGGATGTGAGGTGAGGGTAAGATTAACCCAATACTCTTCGGTTTGTGAGATGCGGGTAACCTACTAGCCCTCCTTATAAGCTTTGATTTGTTCTTGGCTTATGTTTAAATGTTATAACTATATATTCTAATCTAGGTCTAGTGATTGTGGATATTGGCATAATGTTGTGTTGGAATTCACTAAGCTTTGTGCTTACGGTTTAACTTAACATTTTCGGTATTACGATTAAGGAGGCTAAGGATCGCGGGAGCATTCGTGACACCTTGTGATTTTATTTTAAATCAATGAACATTTTTAGTACTTCCGCTTTTGACATTTCCATATTAGAAAGTTTTACTTATGTTGTTTTCTTTAGAAGTTTGATAACTTGATTACCATTATTGGCTTATTAAATTAAATAAATGAAGTCCCTTTATGAATTGGTGTCAAACTTTATATTATCTCAAAAAAAAAAAAAAAAAAAAAAATATGGGTGTTACAAGTTGGTATCGGAGCCTTTTCATTTGAGTGAACTAGGCCTTCTTAGGGATGTCTAGACTCAAATTTAAAAACATTATATTTCTCTTGTACAAAGTTTATTAAAAACTAGCAGTGAAGATGTCACGGTGTGCCGGTCAGCCAGCCAAGTAAGTTTTATTAACTAATTGAGTTTAAATTTTATTACTTATCAAACACAATAGTATGCTCCATTTATGACATATCCCAAAGACTAGCCTAGGAGGATAATTATATGCCTTTAGTGCTACTATCTACCATGTGAGAATTTAGGCCTTTTAGATCTACCATGAGTGTGAATTAAATCTATTACGGCTAGGAGCAAGTCAAATTTTGAAACTAGACCTGAAACCGAAATTGGAACTTCTATATTGAATAATAGAAGGGCCCCTATTATTCAATATATTGGAGCCGGTTTGGGGGACGGGGCAAGGTTGAAAAGTTTTCAGCAAGCTGAGTGTTTTCGATTTCTTAGACATGCATAGGTTGAATCGTTTTTCTTTTCTTATCAATTTTAGATGGCTCCGCCTGCTCGCCTCAATGCAATTCAAATAGCTCAAGTTAGGGAACTCGTTGCTGAGGAGTTCAATAATGCTTTTAACGAGATTATTCCGAATGTCACGGCTAACATCATTGATCAAGTTCGTGCTCTGCTAGATGAGCGTATGGCAGATGCACCTCCGCCTGGGGGGGGCTCCTGTTCCTCCTGTTCGTGATTTAATGTACTACTACGAGAAGTTCGGCAAGTGCAGCCCACCTCATTGGGATGGGGAGGACGATCCAGTGGCAGCTAAGCACTGGTTATCTGACGTGGAGGGCGCCTTTATGACTATAGGGTGCCCAGACCAGTTTAGAGTGTTGGTAGCAAAGAACCAGCTGAGGAAGCGGGGTAAGACATGGTGGAACACCACCACGGGAAGAATGACTGAAGAAGCTGTAAGGGCGATTACTTGGGCCCAGTTTGTGGAGTGGTTCGAGGCACGGTATGTGCCTAGGGTGGAGCAACAAAGAATGATGCAGGAATTCATGGCGTTACAACAGACCACTGAATCATAGTGATCTGAACGCCAAGTTCATGGAGATGCTTTCTTTCTATCCTACTTTTGCTGGAGATGAAGCATGGCTTGTTAGTCGGTACATCTCGATTTTACGTACCGAGATTCGGGAATTTGTGAGCATGCAAGACTTTACGACCTTGGGTGCAGTCATGGGGGCAGCCCGAAAGAGAGAGATTGAGCTGCAAACTCAATCTAAGAGGAAACTGGAGAGCACTTTTTCTAAAACTTCTAATGAGGCTCATAAGAAGACAAAGTTTGGGGATAAACCAAGATATGAATACAAGCCATCTGCGAAGCAGGGTGATCGACCCCCATTGGTGTGTTATAACTGCAAGAAGGAAGGGCATCACTGGAAGAATTGCAAGGCTCCAAAAGCCATTACAGCCCCCCAGGTTACTACCACTGTTGCAGCGGTACCAGTTTGTTACAATTGCCAAGAGAAGGGGCACAAGAAGCCTGATTGCCCAAAGCTGAAGAAGAATGGGAATGCAAATCCCAATCGCCCGACCTCTAACGGACCAACTATGTTGACACGAGGACGTGTCCACCACTTACGAGGGAGGAGCCTGCGAAGCTGCGGCAGAAAGGTAAACAACTCTAAACATCTCTTCCTTATCTTTTATCTTATGCTATGCCATAGAGTAATTGTTTTATTGCTTAAATATTATGAATCAGGCACTTATCTGTTAGATTCTCACCCTGCCGCTGTTATGTTTGATTCTGGCGCTACTCACTCCTTCATGTCACGCACGTTCATAAACCGTTTGGGGCGTGGTGTCGGGAAACTAGCACGTCCCATGGTTATCGAAGTTGCCGACAATCGCACTATCTTCGTTACTGATGTTTATCGGGGTTGTACCCTTGAATTTTCGGGAGTTCAATTCCCCATTGATCTTATCCCTATTGCTATGAGGGAACTTTGCGTTATTGTGGGTATGGATTGGCTCGATGCATTCGATGCAGAAATTCTTTGTCGCAAGAGACAAGTTCGTGTTCAAAACCCCAGGGGTGGAGAACTTATTATTCAAGGAGATATTCCCCATTTGGATATTGCTTCTTGTACCTCTGCTATTGCACTCGATAATGTTCCAGTTGTTTCCGACTTTGGTGACGTCTTTCCTGAGGAACTCCCGGGTTTGCCACCTATTAGGCAAGTGGAGTTTCGCATTGATTTAGTACACGGCTGTTCCAATCCCCAAATCTCCTTATCGTTTGGCGCCACGAGATGAAAGAGCTTCAAGATCGATTCAGAGCTTAGTGATAAGGGGTTTATACGACCAAGTTTCTCGCCGTGGGTGCTCCTATACTTTTCGCGAAAAGAAGGACGGTTCTCAAAGAATGTGTATAGATTATCGGGAGTTGAATAAACTCACGATAAAGAACCGTTATCCTTTACCTCGTATCGACGATCTTTTCGACCAACTCCAAGGAGCGTCTTGGTTTTCCAAGATTGATTTGCATTCGGTTATCATCGATGCGAGTTCGTGGCGTGACATTGAGAAAACGGCGTTTGAACCCGATACGGACACTTTGAATTTGTGGTGATGCCATTCGGACTCACTAATGCACCCGCTGCTTTTATGTATCTTATTAATCGGGTGTGTGGTCCGATGCTCGACCGTTCGGTCATTGTGTTTATTGACGATATTTTGGTCTATTCTAAGACTGTGGAGGAGCATGAAAAGCACATTCGGGAACTTCTAGAGACACTACGGAGAGAACGGCTTTATGCTAAATTTTCTAAGTGTGAATTTTGGTTAGAAGAGGTTCAATTCTTGGGCCACGTGGTGAACAAGGAAGGTATCAAGGTCGATCCGGCCAAGATTGATGCGGTTAAGAAATGGGAATCTCCTAAATCGCCTTCGGAGATTCGTAGTTTCTGGTTTGGCGGTTACTATCGTAGGTTTATTGAAAATTTCTCAAAGATTGCTCTACCTCTTACGCGATTGACCAAGAAGTCGGAGAAATTTGTTTGGGGTCCGGAACAACAGTTTGCATTTGAGGATCTTAAGACGCGGTTGTGTAATGCCCCGGTTTTGACCTTACCGGAAGGAGTGGAGGACATGGTAGTCTACTGCGACGCATCTCTCCTGGGTTTTGGTGCTGTGTTGATGCAACGGGGTAAGGTGATAGCTTATGCGTCTCGCCAGCTAAAACCTCACGAAAGGAACTACCCCACTCATGACCTGGAATTAGGAGCTGTTGTTTTTGCTCTCAAGATATGGAGGCACTACCTTTACGGGGTTAAGTATATCATTTACACTGACCATAAAATTTTGAAGTACCTTTTCGATCAGCGGGATCTGAATATGAGGCAGGTTAGATGGTTAGATGTGGTGAAAGATTACGATTGTGAGATTCACTACCACCCCGGTAAAGCTAATGTGGTAGCTCACGCACTCAGTCGTAAGCAATCTGTCGAACCGATTCGAGCTAAATGTCTTCGGATGACAATGGAGACATCATTATTGGGTATGATTCGAGATGCTCAAGTTGTGGTGACTCAAGAGGGGAACCTAAATCGTGAAAGGATTGTGAATGAGTTACCTAAGATGGAGCGAGATGGGCGTGGATTACTAACTCGTTATGGTAGGGTTTGGGTTCCATTTACTGGTGGGAACTGGAAAACTCTTATGGAAGAAGCTCACAGGTCCAAGTTTTCTATTCATCCGGGTGCTACAAAAATGTACCGAGATCTTCGTGAGGGTTATTGGTGGCACGGGATGAAGAATGATGTGGCTCGATATATAGAAGAATGCCTGACATGCCGGAAGGTCAAAGCCGAACACCAGAAACCTCATGGGAAATTGCAACCTTTGGAGATTCCTGAGTGGAAATGGGAGCACTTAACCATGGACTTTATTACAAAACTTCCTAAGACTGCAAAGGGAGCGGATACGATATGGGTAGTTGTGGATCGATTGACGAAGAGTGCTCATTTCACGGCCATCAAGGAAAGTTCTTGGTGAAAAATTGGCCGAGATTTTTGTTCGGGAGATAGTTTCATTGCAGGGTGCCCGTATCTATTGTCTCGATCGAGATACTCGATTCACCTCTCGATTTTGGCGAAATTCCAAGAAGAATTGGGTACCCGATTACATTTCAAGATCTTGCGTTCCATCCGCAAACCGATGGGCGAGTGAGCGGACGATACAGACTTTGGAGGACATGCTTCGGGCATGCGCAATTGATTTTGGAGGCGATTGGGATGATCATCTTCATTTAGCCGAAGTTTTCATATAACAACGATTATCATTCAAGCATCGCAGGCCCCGTATGAAGCCTTCGTATGGTAGGAAGTGTAGAACCCCAAAGTGTGTTGGGGTGAGGTTGGACAGAGGGTGCTCGGTAGCACCGATATTGTTTTGCAAACCACGGAGAAAATCAAAATGATCGGGGATCATTTGGTCACCGCTAGAGTCGTCGGAAGAGTTATGCGAGATAGCGACGCTCCGATCTTGAGTTTCAGGTTGGGGATCATGTGTTATTAAAGGTCTCCCCTTGGAAGGGTGTGATTAGGTTCCGCAAGCGTGGGAAGCTGGGACCTCGGTTTATTGGACCTTATAAGATCATAGCTCGCGTTAGTAAGGTAGCATACCGGTTGGAGTGCTGACGAGCTTAGTTTGATTCATAACACCTTCCACGTGTCTCAGTTGAGGAAGTGCATTGTTGACGATACCGCCGTGGTACCTCTGGAAGACATCCAAATTGACGAACGGCTCAACTATGTTGAGAAACCTATCGCGGTTGTTGATCGAAAGTCAAAGACCCTTCGGAGCGGCAAGACTGTTTATTCTGTTAAGGTTCAGTGGCAGCATAGGAAGGGATCTGAGTGTACATGGGAACCTGATGACGAGATGAGGGCGCATTATCCCGAGTTATTCAGAGGGACTGACTTCGAGGCCGAAGTCCCTTCTTAGTAGGGGAGAGTTGTAACGCCCGGTTTTTTTTCCGGTGAAGTTTTGGCATTTGCTCAAGTGTGGTAGCCAGTTTTGATTTAGCAATCTCCCTTAAGTATTCAAGGTGAGTTCTCTCACTCCATTGTCTCAATATTTATGACTGCTAGGTTAGCACGTGAGTGTTAAATTATTATTATGGTGTGATAATATGAATGCATGCTTAAATTGTTAATCATACATGTGCACTGTATGTTTATTGTTGAGGGGATCATAGCAATTGTCCGGCTTTTGACCGGTGCGCGTGGTTAGGTATAATTACTCCAATACCCTCCGGGATGTGAGGTGAGGGTAAGATTAACCCAATACTCTTCGGTTTGTGAGATGCGGGTAACCTACTAGCCCTCCTTATAAGCTTTGATTTGTTCTTGGCTTATGTTTAAATGTTATAACTATATATTCTAATCTAGGTCTAGTGATTGTGGATATTGGCATAATGTTGTGTTGGAATTCACTAAGCTTTGTGCTTACGGTTTAACTTAACATTTTCAGGTATTACGATTAAGGAGGCTAAGGACTGACGGGAGCATTCGTGACACACTGTGATTTTATTTTAAATCAATGAACATTTTTAGTACTTCCGCTTTTGACATTTCCATATTAGAAAGTTTTACTTATGTTGTTTTCTTTAGAAGTTTGATAACTTGATTACCATTATTGGCTTATTAAATTAAATAAATGAAGTCCCTTTATGAATTGGTGTCAAACTTTATATTATCTCAAAAAAAAAAAAAAAAAAAAAATATGGGTGTTACACTTGAGTTTCCTAGAGGACTGGGCTCATGAAGTTCCATTGGATTTGAATTTAAGGTTCATGAGGTTCCTAGAAGACTAGGCTCATGAAGTTCCCTTGGATTCGAATTAAAGGTTCATGAGGTTCCAAGAGGGCTAGGCTTATGAAGTTCCATTGGATTTGGATTTAAGTTTCATGAGATTCCTAGAACACTAGGCTCATGAAGTTCCTTTGGATTCAGATTAAAGGTTCATGAGGTTCCTAGAGGACTAGGATCATGAAGTCCCTTTATATTCAGATTAAAGGTTCATGAGTTTCCTAAAGGACTAGGCTCATGAAGTTCCTCCATTGGATTTGAATTTTAGGTTCCCGAGGTTCCTAGAGGACTAGGCTCATGAAGTTCCATTGGATTTGGATTTAAGTTTCATGACGTTCCTAGAAGGCTAGGCTCGTGAAGTTCTTTTGAATTTTGATTTAAGATTCATGAGGTTCATAGAGGACTAGACTCATGAAGTTCCTTTGGATTTGGATTTAATGTTCATGAGGTTCACAGAGGACTCAGCTCATGAAGTTCCATTGGATTTGGATTTAAGGTTCATGAGGTTCCTAAAAGACTAGGCTCATGAAGTTCCTTTGGATTCAGATTAAAGGTTCATGAGGTTTTTAGAGGACTGGGATCATGAAGTCCCTTTATATTTGGATTAAATGTTCATGAGTTTCCTAAAGGACTAGGCTCATTAAGTTCCATTGGATTTAGATTTAAGGTTCATGAGGTTCCAAGAGGACTTAGCTCATGAAGTTCCTTCGGATTTGGATTTAAGGTTCATAAGTTTCCTACAGGACTAGGCTCATGAAGTTCCTTCGGATTTACATTAAAGGTCCATTAGGTTCCTAGAGGACTACGCTCATGAACTTCCTTCAGATTTGGATTAAATGTTCATGAGGTTCCTAGTAGACTAGGCTCATGAAGTTCCATTGGATTTGAATTTAATGTTCATGAGTTTCCTTGATAACTAAGCTCATGAAGTTCATTTGGATTTGGAATTAAGGTTCATGGGGTTCCTATAGGATTAGGCTCATGAATTTCCTTTGGATTTGGATTTAAAGTTCATGAGGTTCCTAGAGGACTAGTCTCATGAAGTTCCTTTGTATTTGGATTTAAAGTTCATGAGATTCCTAGAGGACTAGGCTCATGAAGTTCCTTTGGATTTAGATTTAAAGTTCATAAGGTTCCTAGAGGACTAGGCTCATAAAGTTCCTTTAGCTTTGGACTTTAAAGTTCATGATGTCCTGGAGGACTAGGCTCATGAAGTTCCATTGGATTTGGATTTAAGGATCATGAGGTTCCTGGAAGACTAGGATCATGAAGTTCCTTTGGATTTCGATTAAAGGTTCATGAGGTTCCTAGAGGACTAGGCTAATGAGGTTACATTGGATTTGAATTTAAGGTTCATGAGTTTCCATGAGGACTAGGCTCATGAAGTTCCATTATTTGGATTTAAGGTTCATGAGGTTTCTAGCGGACTAGGATCATGAAGTTCCATTAGATTTGTATTTAAGGTTCATGAGTTTCCATGAGGACTAGGTGCATGAAGTTCCTTTTTGGATTTGGATTTAAGGTTCATGGAGTTCCAAGAGGATTAGGCTTATGAATTTCCTTTGGATTCCGATTAACGGTTCATGAGGTTCCTAGAGACTAGGCTCATGAAGTTCCATTGGATTAGGATTAAAGGTTCATGAGGTTTCTGGAAGACTAGGCTCATGTAGTTCCTTCAGATTCGGATTAAAGGTTCATGATGTTCCTGGAGGACTAGGCTCATGAATTCCCTTCGGATTTAGATTTAAGGTTCATGAGGTTCCAAGAGTACTAGGCTCATGAAGTCCCTTTGGATTCGGATTAAAGGTTCATGAGGTTCCAAGAGTACTAGGCTCATGAAGTTCCATTAGATTTGGATTTAAGGTTCATGAGATTCCTAGAGGACTAGGCTCATGAAGTTCCTTTGGATACGGATTAAAGGTTCATGATGTTCCTAGAGGACTAGGATCATGAAGTTCCTTTATATTCGGATTAAAGGTTCATGAGTTTCCTAAAGGACTAGGCTCATGAAGTTCCTCAATTGGATTTTAATTTAAGGTTCCCGAGATTCCTGGAGGACTAGGCTCATGAAGTTCCATTGGATTTGAATTTAAGGTTTATGAGGTTCTTAGAAGACTAGGCTCATGAAGTTCCTTTGGAAACTCATTAAAGGTTCATGAGGTTCCTAGAGACTAGGATCATGAAGTTCCTTTGGATTCGGATTAAAGGTTCATGAGGTTCCTAGAGGACTAGGATCATGAAGTCCCTTTATATTCGGATTAAAGGTTCATGAGTTTCCTAAAGGACTAGGCTCATGAAGTTCCTCCATTGGATTTGAATTTAAGGTTCCCGAGGTTCCTAGAGAACTAGGCTCATGAAGTTACATTGGATTTGGATTTAAGGTTCATGAGGTTCCTAGAAGGCTAGGCTCGTGAAGTTCCTTTGAATTTTGATTTAAGATTCATGAGGTTCAAAGTGGATCAAGTTCCATCGATTTGGATTTAAGGTTCATGAGGCTCACAGAGGACTAGGCTCATGCGCCCATCGATTTGGATTTAAGGTTCATGAGGTTCCTAGAGGACTAGGATCATGAAGTTCCATTAGATTTGAATTTACGGTTCATGAGGTTCCTAGAAGACTAGGCTCATGAAGTTCTTCGATTCGGATTAAAAGTTCATGTGTTCCAAGAGGACTAGGCTCATGAAGTTCCATTGGATTTGGATTTAAGTTTCATGAGATTCCTAGAAGACTATGCTCTTGAAGTTCCTTTGGATTCGGATTAAAGGTTCATCAGGTTACTAGAGGACTAGGATCATGAAGTCCCTTTATATTCGGATTAAAGGTTCATGAGTTTCTTAAAGGACTAGGCTCATAAAGTTCCTCCATTGGATTTGAATTTAAGGTTCCCGAGGTTCCTAGAGGACTAGGCTCATGAAGTTCCTTTGGATTTGAATTTAAGGTTTATGATTTTCCTAGAAGACTAGGCTCATGAAGTTCCTTTGGATTCCGATTAAAGGTTCATGAGGTTCCTAGAGACTAGGCTCATGAAGTTCTATTGGATTAGGATTAAAGGTTCATGAGGTTCCTAGAAGACTAGGCTCATGTAGTTCCTTCTGATTCGGATTAAATGTTCATGAGGTTCCTAGAGGAATGGGCTCATGAAGTTCCATTGGATTTGAATTTAAGGTTCATGAGGTTCCTATAAGACTAGGCTCATGAAGTTCCCTTGGATTCGAATTAAAGGTTCATGAGGTTCCAAGAGGACTAGGCTTATGAAGTTCCATTGGATTTGGATTTAAGTTTCATGAGATTCCTAGAACACTAGGCTCATGAAGTTCCTTTGGATTCAGATTAAAGGTTCATGAGGTTCCTAGAGGACTAGGATCATGAAGTCCCTTTATATTCGGATTAAAGGTTCATGAGTTTCCTAAAGGACTAGGCAAATGAAGTTCCTCCATTGGATTTGGATTTAAGGTTCATGAGGTTCCTAGAAGGCTAGGCTCATGAAGTTCCTTTGAATTTTCATTTAAGATTCATGAGGTTCATAGAGGACTAGGCTCATGAAGTTCCTTTAGATTTGGATTTAAGGTTCATGAGGTTCATAGAGGACTAGGCTCATGAAGTTCCATTGGATTTGGATATAAGGTTCATGAGGTTCCTAGAGGACTAGGCTCATGAAGTTCCATTAGATTTGAATTTAAGGTTCATGAGGTTCCTAGAAGACTAGGCTCATGAAGTTCCTTTGGATTCGGATTAAAGATTCATGATGTTCCAAGAGGACTAGGCTCATAAAGTTCCATTTGATTTGGATTTAAGGTTCATGAGATTCCGAGAGGACTAGGGTCATGATGTTCCTTCGGATTTAGATTAAAGGTCCATGAGGTTCCTAGAGGACTACGCTCATGAACTTCCTTCAGATTTGGAATAAATGTTCATGAGGTTCCTAGTAGACTAGGCTCATGAAGTTCCATTGGATTTGAATTTAATGTTCATGAGTTTCCTTGATAACTAGGCTCATGAAGTTCATTTGGATTTGGAATTAAGGTTCATGGGGTTCCTATAGGATTAGGCTCATGAATTTCCTTTGGATTTGGATTTAAAGTTCATGAGGTTCCTAGAGGACTAGTCTCATGAAGTTCCTTTGTATTTGGATTTAAAGTTCATGAGATTCCTAGAGGACTAGACTCATGAAGTTCCTTTGGATTTAGATTTAAAGTTCATGAGGTTCCTAGAGGACTAGGCTCATAAAGATCCTTTAGCTTTGGACTTTAAAGTTCATGATGTCCTGGAGGACTAAGCTCATGAAGTTCCATTGGATTTGGATTTAAGGATCATGAGATTCCTGGAAGACTAGGCTCATGAAGTTCCATTGGATTTCGATTAAAGGTTCATGAGGTTCCTAGAGGACTAGGCTAATGAGGTTACATTGGATTTGAATTTAAGGTTCATGAGTTTCCATGAGGACTAGGCTCATGAAGTTCCATTATTTGGATTTAAGGTTCATGAGGTTTCTAGCGGACTAGGATCATGAAGTTCCATTAGATTTGTATTTAAGGTTCATGAGTTTCCATGAGGACTAGGTGCATGAAGTTCCTTTTTGGATTTGGATTTAAGGTTCATAGAGTTCCAAGTGGATTAGGCTTATGAATTTCCTTTGGATTCCGATTAAAGGTTCATGAGGTTCCTAGAGACTAGGCTCATGAAGTTCCATTGGATTAGGATTAAAGGTTCATGAGGTTTCTAGAAGACTAGGCTCATGTAGTTCCTTCAGATTCGGATTAAAGGTTCATGATGTTCCTGGAGGACTAGGCTCATGAATTCCCTTCGGATTTAGATTTAAGGTTCATGAGGTTCCAACAGTACTAGGCTCATGAAGTCCCTTTGGATTCGGATTAAAGGTTCATGAGGTTCCAAGAGTACTAGGCTCATGAAGTTCCATTAGATTTGGATTTAAGGTTCATGAGATTCCTAGAGGACTAGGCTCATGAAGTTCCTTTGGATACGGATTAAAGGTTCATGATGTTCCTAGAGGACTAGGATCATGAAGTTCCTTTATATTCGGATTAAAGGTTCATGAGTTTCCTAAAGGACTAGGCTCATGAAGTTCCTCAATTGGATTTTAATTTAAGGTTCCCGAGATTCCTGGAGGACTAGGCTCATGAAGTTCCATTGGATTTGAATTTAAGGTTTATGAGGTTCTTAGAAGACTAGGCTCATGAAGTTCCTTTGGAAACTCATTAAAGGTTCATGAGGTTCCTAGAGACTAGGATCATGAAGTTCCTTTGGATTCGGATTAAAGGTTCATGAGGTTCCTAGAGGACTAGGATCATGAAGTCCCTTTATATTCGGATTAAAGGTTCATGAGTTTCCTAAAGGACTAGGCTCATGAAGTTCCTCCATTGGATTTGAATTTAAGGTTCCCGAGGTTCCTAGAGAACTAGGCTCATGAAGTTACATTGGATTTGGATTTAAGGTTCATGAGGTTCCTAGAAGGCTAGGCTCGTGAAGTTCCTTTGAATTTTGATTTAAGATTCATGAGGTTCAAAGTGGACTGAAGTTCCATTGGATTTGGATTTAAGGTTCATGAGGCTCACAGAGGACTAGGCTCATGCAGTTCCATTGGATTTGGATTTAAGGTTCATGAGGTTCCTAGAGGACTAGGATCATGAAGTTCCATTAGATTTTAATTTACGGTTCATGAGGTTCCTAGAAGACTAGGCTCATGAAGTTCTTTTGGATTCGGATTAAAAGTTCATCAGGTTCCAAGAGGACTAGGCTCATGAAGTTCCATTGGATTTGGATTTAAGTTTCATGAGATTCCTAGAAGACTATGCTCTTGAAGTTCCTTTGGATTCGGATTAAAGGTTCATCAGGTTACTAGAGGACTGGGATCATGAAGTCCCTTTATATTCGGATTAAAGGTTCATGAGTTTCTTAAAGGACTAGGCTCATGAAGTTCCTCCATTGGATTTGAATTTAAGGTTCCCGAGGTTCCTAGAGGACTAGGCTCATGAAGTTCCTTTGGATTTGAATTTAAGGTTTATGATTTTCCTAGAAGACTAGGCTCATGAAGTTCCTTTGGATTCCGATTAAAGGTTCATGAGGTTTCTAGAGACTAGGCTCATGAAGTTCTATTGGATTAGGATTAAAGGTTCATGAGGTTCCTAGAAGACTAGGCTCATGTAGTTCCTTCTGATTCGGATTAAATGTTCATGAGGTTCCTAGAGGAATGGGCTCATGAAGTTCCATTGGATTTGAATTTAAGGTTCATGAGGTTCCTAGAAGACTAGGCTCATGAAGTTCCCTTGGATTCGAATTAAAGGTTCATGAGGTTCCACGAGGACTAGGCTTATGAAGTTCCATTGGATTTGGATTAAAGGTTCATGAGGTTCCTAGAACACTAGGCTCATGAAGTTCCTTTGGATTCAGATTAAAGGTTCATGAGGTTCCTAGAGGACTAGGATCATGAAGTCCCTTTATATTCGGATTAAAGGTTCATGAGTTTCCTAAAGGACTAGGCAAATGAAGTTCCTCCATTGGATTTGGATTTAAGGTTCATGAGGTTCCTAGAAGGCTAGGCTCATGAAGTTCCTTTGAATTTTGATTTAAGATTCATGAGGTTCATAGAGGACTAGGCTCATGAAGTTCCTTTATATTTGGATTTAAGGTTCATGAGGTTCATAGAGGACTAGGCTCATGAAGTTCCATTGGATTTGGATATAAGGTTCATGAGGTTCCTAGAGGACTAGGCTCATGAAGTTCCATTAGATTTGAATTTAAGGTTCATGAGGTTCCTAGAAGACTAGGCTCATGAAGTTCCTTTGGATTCGGATTAAAGATTCATGATGTTCCAAGAGGACTAGGCTCATAAAGTTCCATTTGATTTGGATTTAAGGTTCATGAGATTCCGAGAGGACTAGGGTCATGATGTTCCTTCGGATTTAGATTAAAGGTCCATGAGGTTCCTAGAGGACTACGCTCATGAACTTCCTTCAGATTTGGAATAAATGTTCATGAGGTTCCTAGTAGACTAGGCTCATGAAGTTCCATTGGATTTGAATTTAATGTTCATGAGTTTCCTTGATAACTAGGCTCATGAAGTTCATTTGGATTTGGAATTAAGGTTCATGGGGTTCCTATAGGATTAGGCTCATGAATTTCCTTTGGATTTGGATTTAAAGTTCATGAGGTTCCTAGAGGACTAGTCTCATGAAGTTCCTTTGTATTTGGATTTAAAGTTCATGAGATTCCTAGAGGACTAGACTCATGAAGTTCCTTTGGATTTAGATTTAAAGTTCATGAGGTTCCTAGAGGACTAGGCTCATAAAGTTCCTTTAGCTTTGGACTTTAAAGTTCATGATGTCCTGGAGGACTAAGCTCATGAAGTTCCATTGGATTTGGATTTAAGGATCATGAGATTCCTGGAAGACTAGGCTCATGAAGTTCCTTTGGATTTCGATTAAAGGTTCATGAGGTTCCTAGAGGACTAGGCTAATGAGGTTACATTAGATTTGAATTTAAGGTTCATGAGTTTCCATGAGGACTAGGCTCATGAAGTTCCATTATTTGGTTTTAAGGTTCATGAGGTTCCAAGCGGACTAGGCTCATGAAGTTCCATTAGATTTGGATTTAAGGTTCATGAGTTTCCATGAGAGCGCATGAAGTTCCTTTTTGGATTTGGATTTAAGGTTCATGGAGTTCCAAGAGTATTAGGCTCATGAATTTCCTTTGGATTCCGATCAAAGGTTCATGAGGTTCCTAGAGACTAGGCTCATGAAGTTCCATTGGATTAGGATTAAAGGTTCATGAGGTTCCTAGAAGACTAGGCTCATGTAGTTCCTTCAGATTCGGATTAAACGTTCATGATGTTCCTGGAGGACTAGGCTCATGAATTCCCTTCGGATTTAGATTTAAGGTTCATGAGGTTCCAAGAGTACTAGGCTCATGAAGTTCCTTTGGATTCGGATTAAAGGTTCATGAGGTTCCAAGAGTACTAGGCTCATGAAGTTCCATTAGATTTGGATTTAAGGTTCATGAGATTCCTAGAGTACTAGGCTCATGAAGTTCCTTTGGATACGGATTAAAGGTTCATGAGGTTCCTAGAGGACTAGGATCATGAAGTTCCTTTATATTCGGATTAAAGGTTCATGAGTTTCCTAAAGGACTAGGCTCATGAAGTTCCTCAATTGGATTTTAATTTAAGGTTCCCGAGATTCCTGGAGGACTAGGCTCATGAAGTTCCATTGAATTTGAATTTAAGGTTTATGAGGTTCTTAGAAGACTAGGCTCATGAAGTTCCTTTGGAAACTCATTAAAGGTTCATGAGGTTCCTAGAGACTAGGATCATGAAGTTCCTTTGGATTCGGATTAAAGGTTCATGAGGTTCCTAGAGGACTAGGCTCATGAAGTTCCATTAGATTTGAATTTAAGGTTCATGAGGTTCCTAGAAGACTAGGCTCATGAAGTTCCTTTGGATTCGGATTAAAGATTCATGATGTTCCAAGAGGACTAGGCTCATAAAGTTCCATTTGATTTGGATTTAAGGTTCATGAGATTCCGATAGGACTAGGGTCATGATGTTCCTTCGGATTTAGATTAAAGGTCCATGAGGTTCCTAGAGGACTACGCTCATGAACTTCCTTCAGATTTGGAATAAATGTTCATGAGGTTCCTAGTAGACTAGGCTCATGAAGTTCCATTGGATTTGAATTTAATGTTCATGAGTTTCCTTGATAACTAGGCTCATGAAGTTCATTTGGATTTGGAATTAAGGTTCATGGGGTTCCTATAGGATTAGGCTCATGAATTTCCTTTGGATTTGGATTTAAAGTTCATGAGGTTCCTAGAGGACTAGTCTCATGAAGTTCCTTTGTATTTGGATTTAAAGTTCATGAGATTCCTAGAGGACTAGGCTCATGAAGTTCCTTTGGATTTAGATTTAAAGTTCATGAGGTTCCTAGAGGACTAGGCTCATAAAGTTCCTTTAGCTTTGGACTTTAAAGTTCATGATGTCCTGGAGGACTAAGCTCATGAAGTTCCATTGGATTTGGATTTAAGGATCATGAGATTCCTGGTAGACTAGGCTCATGAAGTTCCTTTGCATTTCGATTAAAGGTTCATGAGGTTCCTAGAGGACTAGGCTAATGAGGTTACATTGGATTTGAATTTAAGGATCATGAGTTTCCATGAGGACTAGGCTCATGAAGTTCCATTATTTGGTTTTAAGGTTCATGAGGTTCCTAGCGGACTAGGCTCATGAAGTTCCATTAGATTTGGATTTAAGGTTCATGAGTTTCCATGAGGACTAGGCGCATGAAGTTCCTTTTTGGATTTGGATTTAAGGTTTATGGAGTTCCAAGAGGATTAGGCTCATGAATTTCCTTTGGATTCCGATCAAAGGTTCATGAGGTTCCTAGAGACTAGGCTCATGAAGTTCCATTGGATTAGGATTAAAGGTTCATGAGGTTCCTAGAAGACTAGGCTCATGTAGTTCCTTCAGATTCGGATTAAACGTTCATGATGTTCCTGGAGGACTAGGCTCATGAATTCCCTTCGGATTTAGATTTAAGGTTCATGAGGTTCCAAGAGTACTAGGATCATGAAGTTCCTTTGGATTCGGATTAAAGGTTCATGAGGTTCCAAGAGTACTAGGCTCATGAAGTTCCATTAGATTTGGATTTAAGGTTCATGAGATTCCTAGAGTACTAGGCTCATGAAGTTCCTTTGGATACGGATTAAAGGTTCATGAGGTTCCTAGAGGACTAGGATCATGAAGTTCCTTTATATTCGGATTAAAGGTTCATGAGTTTCCTAAAGGACTAGGCTCATGAAGTTCCTCCATTGGATTTGAATTTAAGGTTCCCGAGGTTCCTAGAGGACTAGGCTCATGAAGTTCCTTTGGATTTGAATTTAAGGTTTATGAGTTTCCTAGAAGACTAGGCTCATGAAGTTCCTTTGGATTCCGATTAAAGGTTCATCAGGTTCCTAGAGACTAGGCTCATGAAGTTCTATTGGATTAGGATTAAAGGTTCATGAGGTTCCTAGAAGACTAGGCTCATGTAGTTCCTTCAGATTCGGATTAAATGTTCATGAGGTTCCTAGAGGAATGGGCTCATGAAGTTCCATTGGATTTGAATTTAAGGTTCATGAGGTTCCTAGAAGACTAGGCTCATGAAGTTCCCTTGGATTCGAATTAAAGGTTCATGAGGTTCCAAGAGATCTAGGCTTATGAAGTTCCGTTGGATTTGGATTTAAGTTTCATGAGATTCCTAGAACACTAGGCTCATGAAGTTCCTTTGGATTCAGATTAAAGGTTCATGAGGTTCCTAGAGGACTAAGATCATGAAGTCCCTTTATATTCGGATTAAAGGTTCATGAGTTTCCTAAAGGACTAGGCACATGAAGTTCCTCCATTGGATTTGGATTTAAG
>JAWKAU010000498.1:0-68000 GCA_033398695.1 Orobanche coerulescens | reverse complement strand
ATCTAGGACTAAGCTTGCCTCTCCTCCCAAAACGGAAAATCCCTCGTGTAGGAGACACCTTCAATAGTACATGGTCCCCAGCGTCGAACTCTAGAGGGCGACGACGTACATCTGCATAAGACTTCTGTCGACTCTGGGCAGTCAACAGTCTTTCTCGAATCAAAGCTATCTTCTCTTGAGTCTGAATTATCAATTCCGGTTCCGTCCCGATCAAATCTGAAGAATCATCCCAACACAGGGGTGATCGGCATCTTCTCCCGTACAAAGCTTCAAATGGTGCCATCTTAATAGAAGCATGCCAACTATTATTGTAAGTGAATTCAAGCAACGGCAAATGAACTTCCCAATCAGTCGACCAATCTAAGGCACAAGCTCTAAGCATGTCTTCTACCATTTGTATAGTCCTTTCGGACTAACCGTCCGTTTGGGGATGATAAGCTGTGCTAAAGTGGAGCTCAGTCCCCAAAGCCCTGTGAACTGCCTTCCAGAAATGTGACACGAAACGACCATCTCGATCCGAAATAATGGTCTTCGGCATCCCATGCAATCTGACTATTGTAATACCCGTACTTTTTGTAAATCTTCTACTCTTGTGCTTTGTAATTTTTACGCTCGTGTAAGTGTTTGGCAAGCTTATATTGATCTTGGAACTCTTGTCAATTGGATTTACCCCTTTTCTTGTTCGTATCGCCGCTGTTTTCGGATCCTTGATGCGATTATACTACCTTCGTGTAATGGGTAGTGCACGCTACGCACACCTTGTAGCGCACGCTAATTTAGTGAGGGTAGCGCACGCTATCCGTTATAATTAGCGCACGCTACTAGTGTATTGGAGGCGGACAGTCCAGTAGCTCTTTGGGTGGAAAGGGAATTCTAGCATACGCTAGGTGTGGTGTAGCGTACGCTAGATTTTGGTGGTAGCGCACGCCACGTTACTAGAGTAACGTGCGCTAAAGAGAGTAGAGCCGGGGACGGTAGGTTCGGATGGACACGACTACCGTGTAGCGCACGCTATTAGAAATAACTAGCGCACGCTAATTGAAGTCACTAGCGCACGCTATGAGCGGTGTTAGCGACGCTAACGGAGGTGGCAGGGGGTTCTTGGATTGCTGGTGAGTCCGATAGCGCGCGCTATTTTTCGAGGCTAGCGCACGCTAGTCCCTATTTAGTATAAATAGGACATTTCCGTTCCCAAATCGTCATTTCTACCTACCTTCACTTCCTTGGCGATTCTAGGCGATTAGGGCGATTTGTGAGGAGTTCTTCGATGCAATTATCTAGCAAAGATCTTTGAGTTTCTAGTTCGGATTTATCAACGTTTAATCCTCTCCGCTCCAAATCAAGGTAAAATTCTCACAACCCTAGATTTTCGGGATTTGGGGATTTTCCATCCGATTTCTTCGATCCAGCTTGTTGTTGTGTTAGAATATACCGATTACGAGTTATCTACTTTGGATACATGTTTTCCTACGGATTTATTGATATATTTAGGAGTTCTTGAGTGTTTGGGATATTTGACTTGCGATTCACTATCCAAGAGAATTATTCCCGGAACACATGTATCGGGGTAGTAAATTCGGGTGATTCCAACTTATATTCATACCGATGGGGTTTTCATAATTGAATTACGAACTTGTCTAGGTTCGGAGTTGTTGAATCCTTCGATCTTGGTACCTTGTCGTTTGTACCCTCTCCTCTCGTTTCCAGGCAAGTGATTCTTGTGAAAGTTATGTTCTTAAATGTGAAAAGTAATGCATGTAATTGTGAGAGTTGCTTTCGTTCACTCCGAGAGGACCCGACGAGGTCGAGGAGGGTTCCGCTTATGTCGGTTCCGTGAACATTTGGGTTAGCCACTCCGAGATGATCCGACGGGGTCGAGGAGGGATTCGCGCATTGTCGAGTCCACGGTTAATCAAGAGATATCATCATTTCCAAATATGTTTGGATAATTGTATTTTCCGGAAAATCATTATCATGGCTTTGAATTGGTGCATATGCTTTTATGTATAAGACTTGACATTTCACTTGTAATACTTGCCCTAACCCCTCTCGTTTGGGGAAAATTACTTTTGTGTTTTTCAGGTCCTAAGGAACCTTATGAGCGAGTGCCGGGACGATACGATGAGGATGGCGAGGCGTGATACTGTGGCTAGTTGTGTTTTACCTTGTTTGGTCGTTGTTCTCTTCGGTTCATTTTATCCTTGTAATAATAAGTGGTACTCGAGTACTTTAGGAAAGTCCTTTTCTATTGTCGTACAACTTCTTGTATTTCTTCATGGTATTGTTTGTCCGTGGTTGAACTTCCTTGGTTGTATCGAGTTTATTGTTTCCCAAGTGGATTTTATTAAATTCAATACGTTGTGAGTGAGATAAGCCTAGTAAATCCCAGGTCGGGATTCACGGCGCTGTGATATTCTCCGAATATCTCGGGGGGTGTTACAGAATTTGGTATCAGAGCTTAGGTTTATGGATACCTAGGCTGTCGGATTGCTGGGTCTAAATGTACTATTCCAAGGACACAGTATCATCGCGCTGCCGTCATCTCGTTTAATGCACTCGTAAGTTCCCTATCTTATTTACCCTCTTCATTCACTCACTATCATTCGATTATGGGACATGAGAAGTCCATATTCTAGATGGCATTGCTTTGAGCTATTCTTATGATTTTACATACATTCTTATTTAGAATGTCAACTGGTAGAGGACGTGGACGCGGCCGTGGTCGTGGTCGTGGCCGAGGGCGTGGCGCAGCCGGTGGAGCGGCCATGCCCCTCAGCTCGGTAGAAGGCTCAGCTACGCCTAGCTTGTCGGACTCTATCCAACCTAGCACCGGTAGTCATCAGGAACCGTCAGCCAGTCTGGGAACTTCTACAGGGAGCCAACCGGATGTGGGTGTTGCCACCATACTGCAGCAAGTGGCGAACCAAATGGCTCTTTTAACCCAGGCGGTACAGCTTAACCAACCACCTCCTGTTACTGACACTGGGGCTGAGAAGTGGTTACAAGATGTTATTCGTATGCGCCCTCCCCAATTTGTTGGTGCAAATGATCCGATCGGTTGGGAGGATTGGATTAATGAGATGAATAAAGTTTTCATGGCCGTGAATTGTCCAGAGGCACGTAAGGTGCCAGTTGCCCAGTACTTCCTATCAAGGGATGCGGCTAGCTGGTGGCAAGCTGTTGCACCTCCGGATCGTGAGGTTTCATGGGACGAGTTTAAGGAATTGATGGAGGCCGAGTTCTGCCCGTGGCCTTTTCAGGAGGCCAGGATTCGAGCTTTTTATGAAGCTAAACCCCAGGATGTCCCTGTATCTCAGGCGATCATTGAATACAACCGTCAACTCAACCATGTGAAAAATCAAGTGAGGGAAGAGAGAGATAGAATTCGTCACTTTGACATGCGAATGAAGCCAAAAGTTCGGCACTATATGTCGGGCTTCGCTTGCGCCACATTGAAGGAGTATCAAGATAGGGCACTAGCCTATGATATGTCCTTCACTACTACCGAAACGACAAGTGAGAGTAAGAAGCAGAAGACCACTGGAAAGTTTTCTAGCGGTAGAGGTGGCAACCAGCGGGGATCGCAGTCGGCAAGCTATACAACCAAAGGGTCTTCCCGTGCATCGGGAGGTAAACGGAATTTCAGAGCTGGTGCTAATGCGTCCAACCGGGTTGTGACATGTTTTAATTGTGGCCAGCAGGGCCATATTAATCGTGATTGTGGTCTACCCCCATTGAAGTGTTTTAATTGCGGCCAGGAAGGCCACAGAGCCATGTACTGTACGGAAGAAGAAACCCCACTTGGAACTCAGGCAATAGCCCCTACGCCTGGAGAACCGAGTGTTAATCAGAAGTCATCTACGGGTCAACCATCCCAGAGTTACGGTCGAGGCAGAGGCCGTGGTCGATCTGTTAGAGGAGCTCCCGGTCTTTGGTTCGGTGCAACCTCGTGTCTATGAGATGAGGAAAGCCGGAGATCCAGAGGCTACCGTGGCGGCAGTATCATTTCTCTTTTGTCTCATCCAGGTTAGAGTGCTTTTGATTACGGTGCTTCTCATTCGTTCATCTCTTTGGATTGTGTGCGTCGATTGAATATTGAGGGCTTGTCTCCTTGTGAGTCCTTTGTGGTTAAGTTGCCCAGTGGTGATAGAATCGTGGGAGACAAGGAAGTTAGAGATTGTCCGGTGTTAATCGCTGAGAGAGTGTGGTTTTCGAATTTGATAGTCGTAGACATCGTTGATGAAGATCTAATCCTCGGTGACGATTGGCTCGATAGACACGGTGCGGTAATGAATTATCGCACGAAGATCATATCAATGTTAGCCAAAGACGGCATCAACACCATTTTGCGGGTACAAGAGGGGATGTCAGAAATTTTTGATTAGTGCCTTGAAGGTGACAAAACTTATTAGAAAGGGGTGTGTTGGATATTGGTGTTATGCCATGAAAGTCGAAGATGGGAAAGTTGAACTTCCCTCGATTCCTATTGTAAGTGATTTTCCGGATGTTTTTCCAGACGAATTACCGGGACTACCACCGGGGCGGGAAGTTGAATTTACAATTGATTTGGAGTCAGGAGCAACCCCGATTTCTAAGGCACCGTATCGTATGGCACCTTCAGAAATGCAAGAGTTGAAGAAACAAGTGGGAGAATTGTTGGATAAAGGGTATATTAGACCCAATTGCCTCGCCATGGGGTGCCGGTCTTGTTCGTAAGAAAGAAAGATGGTTCACTACGTTTGTGTATTGATTATCGGAACCGAACAAAGTGACCATTAAGAATAAATACCCTTTGCCGCGTATTGATGATTTGTTTGATCAATTGCAGGGAGCCGCGGTGTTCTCGAAAATTGATTTGAGGTCCGGTTACTATCAACTTCGCATTAAGGAATCCGACGTTCCTAAAACTGCTTTCCGTACGAGGTATGGACACTATGAGTTTGTGGTTATGCCTTTTGGGTTAACCAACGCACCGGCGATATTTATGCAATTGATGAATAAAATATTTATTGAGCATCTTGATAATTGTGTAGTCGTTTTTATCGACGATATTTTGGTTTACTCTCGAGATGAAGAGGAACACGCTCGGCATTTGCGATTGGTCTTTGGAGATTTTGAGGACTCAGCACCTCTATGCAAAGTTTTCTAAGTGTGAATTCTGGCTGAAGGAAGTCATGTTTCTCGGACATGTGATTTCAGCGGAAGGGGTTCGGGTAGATCCCCAGAAAATTGAGGCAGTGTTAGATTGGGCTCCACCCAGGAACGTGAAGGAGGTTCGTAGCTTTTTGGGTCTGGCCGGATACTACCGGAGGTTCGTCGAGGGGTTCTCCAAACTTGCTCGACCACTTACTCAATTACTCCAGAAGTCCGAAAGGTTCGAATGGAATGAAGAGAGACAACGTAGTTTCGAAGAGCTGAAAAGACGTCTGACTACCGCGCCGGTTTTAGCCCTACCTCAGGGAGTCGGTGGGTATTCGGTTTATTGTGATGCATCAGGACAAGGACTTGGGTGCGTACTTTTGCAGCATGATAAGACGATTGCCTATGCTTCACGACAACTTAAACCGTATGAGCTGAATTATCCTACCCATGATTTGGAATTGGCTGTTGTAGTGTTTGCCTTTGAAGATGCAGCGTCACTATTTATACGGTTCTTCATGTCGAATTTATACCGACCACAAGAGCCTAAAGTATATTTTTAGCCGTAAAGAATGAATATGAGACAACGACGTTGGTTAGAGCCGATAAAGGATTATGATCCGGAAATCCTTTACCATCGAGAAAAAGGCTAACGTTGTAGGCGATGCGTTGAGCCGGAAATCGATATCTCTTCATATGCTTGAGGCCCTTACGCCTCAAGTTAAGATCGAGCGGGAGTTAATTGAGCAGGAGTCGAAATACGGATCCAACGGATTGAGGTCGAATGTGTACTCTTGAGGCTATTTCGTCCTTGATTGACGACGTCGGGAAAAACGGAGAATGACCCAATGCTTGTTCAATCAAGGAGGACGTGGAAAAGGAAAGCCCCGGCTTTATGATCCAAAAGGATGGAATTTTTAAATTTCAAGGTAGGATTTGTGTTAGAATGACTCGGCGAGACAGAGAATACTCGAGAAGCCCATGCTACACCTTACTCGATCCATCCTGGGACGAGTAAGATGTACAAGGATCTTAAAGGGAGTTTTTGGTGGAATAATATGAAGAGAGATGTCACCGAGTTCGTGTCAAGGTGTTTGACATGTCAACAGGTCAAAATTGAGCATCAACGGCCAGCCGGGCTGTTGAAACCTCTCCCTATTCCCGAATGGAAATGGGAGGATATTACCATGGATTTCATCACGGGGATGCCGAGGACTAAGTCGGGGATGAATATGATTTGGGTTGTTGTTGACCGATTGACTAAGTCGGCACATTTTCTTGGCATTAAGGACACGTGGGTACCGGAGCGATTGTCCCGGATTTTTATATCGGAGATTGTGAGATTACACGGTACGCCAAAGTCTATTGTTTCCGATCGTGATGGCCGTTTCGTGTCGCATTTTTGGAAGGCGGTCCATCAAGCCTTGGGCACCGAATTGAGGTTGAGTACTTCCTTCCACCCTCAGTCTGACGGTCATACTGAGCGGACGATCCAGACATTGGAAGATATGCTGAGGGCGTGTGCCCTGGATTGGAGTACCGATTGGGAAATACACCTAACTTTGATCGAGTTCACTTACAATAATAGCTGGCACGCATCGATCAAGATGGCACCTTTTGAGGCATTGTATGGTAGGCGGTGTAGATCTCCACTTTGTTGGGATGAAGCTTCAGATTTAGTCGGGATGGAACCCGATATGTTGATGGAAACCAAAGAGAAGATTTCCATCATCCGAGACCGACTGTTAACCGCTCAGAGTCGACAAAAATCCTACGCTGACAATCGTCGTCGGCCCTTGGAATTTGATGTGGGTGATCATGTCCTACTCAAAGTATCACCGATCCGAGGAGTCTTCAGGTTCGGGAAAAGGGGCAAACTTAGTCCGAGATATATTGGACCATTTGAGATTCTCGAAAGAATTGGGGAACTGGCCTATCGATTGGCTTTACCTCCGGCCCTTAGCCATGTTCACGGTGTGTTCCATGTTTCCCAACCGAGGAGTCGTCACGACCCGAGTCATATCATTGATTACGGGGACATCGAGATCGCAGAGGATGTCACATTTGAAGAGAAGCCGAAAGTACTAGAGCATCGAGTAAAACAACTCGGCACAAAACCATACCGTTGGTTAAAGTTCGGTGGTCACGACACGGAGTTGAGGAAGCGACGTGGGAAACCGAAGAGAGCATGCGCACTAGATACCGAGTTATTCATTTCTTAAGTTTCGGGACGAAACTTCATTTTAGAGGGGAGGATGTAATACCCGTACTTTTTGTAAATCTTCTACTCTTGTGCTTTGTAATTTTACGCTCGTGTAAGTGTTTGGCAAGCTTATATTGATCTTGGAACTCTTGTCAATTGGATTTACCCCTTTTCTTGTTCGGATCGCATTGTTTTCGGATCCTTGATGCGATTATACTACCTTCGTGTAATGGGTAGCGCACGCTACGCACACCTTGTAGCGCACGCTAATTTAGTGAGGGTAGCGCACGCTATCCGTTATAATTAGCGCACGCTACTAGTGTATTGGAGGCGGACAGTCCAGTAGCTACTGGACTGGAAAAGGGAATTCCTAGCGTACGCTAGGTGTGACTGGTAGCGTACGCTAGATTTTGGTGGTAGCGCACGCTACATTACTAGAGTAACGTGCGCTAAAGAGAGTAGAGCTGGGGACAGTAGGTTCTGGACTGGACACTGACTACCAGGTAGCGCACGCTATTAGAAATAACTAGCGCACGCTAATTGAAGTCACTAGCGCACGCTATGAGCAGGTGTTAGCGTACGCTAACGGAGGTGGCAGGGGTTACTGGATTGCCTGGTGAGTCCGATAGCGCGCGCTATTTTTCAGGGCTAGCGCACGCTAGTCCCTATTTAGTATAAATAGGACATTTCCGTTCCCAAATCGTCATTTCTACCTACCTTCACCTCCTTGGGCGATTCTAGGCGATTCCGGGCGATTTGTGAGGAGTTCTTCGAGCTGCAATTATCTAGCAACATCTTTGAGTTTCTAGTTCGGATTTATCAACGTTTAATCCTCTCCGCCGCTCCAAATCAAGGTAAAATTCTCACAACCCTAGATTTTCGGGATTTGGGGATTTTCCATCCGATTTCTTCGATCCAGCTTGTTGTTGTGTTAGAATATACCGATTACGAGTTATCTACTTTGGATACATGTTTTCCTACGGATTTATTGATATATTTCCGGAGTTCTTGAGTGTTTGGGATATTTGACTTGCGATTCACTATCCAAGAGAATTATTCCCTGAACACATGTATCGGGGTAGTAAATTCGGGTGATTCCAACTTATATTCATACCGATGGGGTTTTGATAATTGAATTACGAACTTGTCTAGGTTCGGAGTTGTTGAATCCTTCGATCTTGGTACCTTGTCGTTTGTACCCTCTCCTCTCGTTTCCAGGCAAGTGATTCTTGTGAAAGTTATGTTCTTAAATGTGAAAAGTAATGCATGTAATTGTGAGAGTTGCTTTCGTTCACTCCGAGAGGACCCGACGGGGTCGAGGAGGGTTCCGCTTATGTCGGTTCCGTGAACATTTGGGTTAGCCACTCCGAGATGATCCGACGGGGTCGAGGAGGGATTCGCGCATTGTCGAGTCCACGGTTAATCAAGAGATATCATCATTTCCAAATATGTTTGGATAATTGTATTTTCCGGAAAATCATTATCATGGCTTTGAATTGGTGCATATGCTTTTATGTATAAGACTTGACATTTCACTTGTAATACTTGCCCTAACCCCTCTCGTTTGGGGAAAATTACTTTTGTGTTTTTCAGGTCCTAAGGAACCTTACGAGCGAGTGCCGGGACGATACGATGAGGATGGCGAGGCGTGATACTGTGGCTAGTTGTGTTTTACCTTGTTTGGTCGTTGTTCTCTTCGGTTCATTTTATCCTTGTAATAATAAGTGGTACTCGAGTACTTTAGGAAAGTCCTTTTCTATTGTCGTACAACTTCTTGTATTTCTTCATGGTATTGTTTGTCCGTGGTTGAACTTCCTTGGTTGTATCGAGTTTATTGTTTCCCAAGTGGATTTTATTAAATTCAATACGTTGTGAGTGAGATAAGCCTAGTAAATCCCAGGTCGGGATTCACGGCGCTGTGATATTCTCCGAATATCTCGGGGGGTGTTACAACTATCTCCGCAATAAATACTCGCGCCAATCTCTCGGGTCCCCATGTATCTTTAATTCCTAGGAAATGAGCCGACTTGGTTAGTCGATCAACTATAACCCAAATCATGTTCATTCCCGTTCTAGTCCTTTGCATACTGGTGATGAAATCCATCGAGATATCCTCCCACTTCCACTCAGGGATCGGAAGCGGCTTTAACATTCCGGCAGGTCGCTGATGTTCAATTTTAACCTGCTGACAAGTCAAACACTTCGAAACGTACTCTGCTACGTCCTTCTTCATATTCCCCCACCATAAGTTTTGTTTTAAATCCTTATACATCTTACTGCTGCCCGGGTGAATAGAATAGGGCGCGCTGTGAGCTTCCTTCAGAATAGTCCCTCTCAATTCATCATTATCGGGAACGCAAAGTCTGCTCTGAAATCTCAGAACTCCATCATCTTGTATCACGAATCCTGGGGCCTTTCCTTTCTTTGCTTCGTCACATAACCGAAGGATCAGAGAATCGTTCAACTGCTTAGATTTGATTTCCTCGACTAGTGACGAAGTCAGTTCCATCACATATAGTTGCCCTTGAATTCCTGGTGCCCATACTTCAATCCCTTCGGATCGGTTCGTTGAATCTTGGTTTGGGACGTAAGAGCTTCCAACACTCGAAGAGAAACAGGTTTACGGCTCAATGCATCGGCTACTACGTTTGCTTTCCCCGGATGATAGAGAATCTCCAAGTCGTAATCCTTGATCAATTCCAGCCACCTTCTCTGCCTCATGTTTAATTCTTTACATTGAAAATGTACTTGAGGCTCTTATGATCGGTAAAGATCTGACAATGAGTGCCGTACAAATAATGTCTCCAAATTTTCAATGCAAAGACTACAGCTGCTAGCTCCAGATCATGAGTCCGGTAATTAACCTCGTATGGTTTCAGCCGCCGAGAAGCATAGGCAATCACCTTATCTCCTTGCATCAACACACATCCTAGACCCTGATTTGAAGCGTCGCTGTACACCATGAATCCATCAGTTCCATCTGGTAACGCTAATATAGGTGCTGTCGTCAGTCTCTTCTTAAGTTCATCAAAACCAGCCTGGCATTTCTCATCCCACTTAAACTTTTGAGTTTTCTATAACAGCTGAGTGAGCGGACGAGAAATTTTGGAAAATCCCTCTACAAAGCGCCGATAATATCCAGCAAGTCCTAGGAAACTCCGGACTTCTTTCACATTATTAGGAAGCTCCCATTCCAAGATTGCTTTGACTTTCTTCGGGTCCACCTGAACTCCGTCAGCTGATATCACATGCCCAAGGAAAGTTACTTCCCTAAGCCAGAACTCGCATTTTGAAAGCTTTGCATACAGCTGTTCCTTCCTCAAGGTGCTCAAAACCACACGTAAATGTTCGGCATGCTCCTCTGCGTCCTTCGAATATATCAAGATGTCATCAATGAAGACGACCACAAATTTATCCAAGTATTCCAAGAATACCCGATTCATCAATTGCATGAATACCGCAGGAGCATTGGTAAGTCCAAATGGCATCACTACAAATTCATAATGCCCGTACCGGGATCTGAAAGCAGATTTCGGTATATCCGATTCCTTAATTCTTAACTCATGGTATCCTGATCGTAAGTCAATATTCGAGAATACCCTTACTGTAACACCCCAAACTCGGCGGATATTACAGTGCCGTGAATCCCCAACTGGGACCCACCAGGCGAATGAAAATAATGGATTAAATAATATAATTGTAGTACCGAACCACATTATATTACCAAATACTCCGATGAGGAGTTTAAGTACAACACACCAGGACAATACCGAATACTAGTATATTTTATATGAAGATAAAATACACAACACTGAATGAAACGGGGTATCCAAATGAAAGTATGCGGCGGAAATTAAAGGACAACAACATGAATAACTGAAAGATCGGGGCCCCCTACTAGTATCACTGGGGCTCCTCGACGTCAGCATGCTATTCCCGTGCTTTTGCCTTGCCATGACCTGAAAAACAGAATCCCAGTAGGGTCGATTACGTAACAACAATCCTCAAGGGTTGAAAAATACACAATCATGATTTAATTGAAGTTATGAAATATCCTTAGTTATGAATTACGCTGAAGAGGGGTATCATAGTACGCCCGTAGTGTTCTGTGCAAGTGTGCAAGATGAATGACCGGACACACCCGTCCTTGTACCTAATTAGTCTCACGGAGGTAACTGCTACCGTGTGCAGTCGATGTATCACTCCCAATACATGGCCATAACGTGCCCGACTAAAAATTCCACACATCCGCACCCGGCCACGCAATATGAACCCAGAAGGTCATATGAACGAGAATGACCATAATGAATATCAATGAATAATAATAATCTGACAAAATCAAGAATGACTCACCGAGATGAAATGATAATGAAGTGATTGATAGTTTCAATGAAATGATTGGAACCGCCGTTCCTCGTTAATGAAGTGATTATTCGACAATTACAAGTCTCAATATGATTAATACAATGATGAATGAGTTATGATTATGAAAGATCAACAACAAAAGGAATGAATATCCTTTTAACCGAGTAAGAATTAACTTACACAATACCGATGACAATTATCCTTCCACGAACAAATGTCCTCAATGCGATGTCGGTCACTCGAACAACCTTGAATAACACAATTACCAACAATCCGTTCAACATACGTATCAAACACGAATATAACGAACTCAACACGCCGATACGACTAAACCAAGTCCATTGAGGCATTATATCGAACACTATGTGGCCAAACTTCGATTGTTAACAACCCAACCTTGATTATACCCACATCAAAACCCAAAAAGTGTTTCAATCCAACAAAACATCTTCCAAATGATCAATAATCCAAAATGAATATCCAAATTCATGATTACAACAACAATTAATCGAAAACCCCCAATCCCAACTCAATATTCAAAGTGTTCTTGAATAATCCTTCAATAATCCATTGAATATTTATACAAACTCATAATCGTATACATATCCCTTCATATAACATGATTATAACGTCCAAAACATCATATCTCAACACAAAATTGAAATCCAAGATGTTGAAGAAATTACCTCTTGAAGATCCAACCACTTCGATCTGATGAATACGAGTTAAATCGAGTATCCGAGCTATATGATCGAATGGAAATGAAGAAAATCAAGTACTCAAGTGTTTGATGAAGGAAAGTCCCTTCCCCCCAAGCTCTCTCTCGGACAAGATGGAAGAAGAAAGTGAAAATGAAGAAAAAGTCCCGGCCAGCCTTATATAAACTGCCGGAAGTGACGGCCGTAACTCGGCCCTCATACGGCCGTAACATCCCAGGTCAACGGCTTTACGGCCGTAACCGGCCAACTCGTACGGCCTTAACTCGGCTTCGTCCAAAATCCTGCCGACAGACTTACGGCCGTAACTTCTCCTGAGTTACGGGCGTAACTCGCCTTCGTCAAAAATATCTGCCGACATCCTTACGGCCGTACCCGCACACCTTACGGGCGTAACTCAGATGATACGGCCGTATCCGGCCAAACTTACGGGCGTAAGCCCCCTTCGTCGAAAATGACCAGGCACCCTGCCTGCAGCGTACGGCCGTATCCGGCCAAGCCTTACGGCCGTATCTCTCTCGCCTTACGGCCATATGCCGAAACCCTTACGGCCGTAACTCGCCTTCGGCCAAAAACGTCTAGGCACCCTGCTCGACACGTACGGCTATATCCAGCCAAGCCTTATGGCCGTACTGCCCAACTTACGGCTGTATGCCGAAATCCTTACGGCCGTAAGTCCCGCTCGTCCGAAATGGCCTGAAAACAACGAACGTCTATTACGGCCGTATCCGACACTCCTTACGGCCGTAACTCGTTGCTGGACAAGATGAAATTCCGACAACTCTGATTTCTCGCTACGATCGATGAATGATTCGACATACCAAACGTTTGTGAACGCGAACAAGTCCAACACATGCCAAAAATGATATTTTCAACACAAGACTACCAATCACGATGATAATGATAATACTCCCGCTCTGAAACTCAAACGGAGATGAAATGATGATCGGTAACTGATACATGGTTACAACATGCCAAATGAACGCAAATGAATGAATCATGAATGATGAGCGATCATTAATGAGTGAAAATTACTGAGTGATAATTCCAGACTGATAATTACTGAATGATAATGAATGAATTACAACCGGGTATTACATACTTCCCCCCTTAAAAAGAGTTTCGTCCCCAAAACTAAGGGTCAAACAACTCGGGATGACTCTCCCGCACTCTCCTCGGTTTCCCAAGTAGCCTCTTCGACTCCGTGCCTAGCCCACTGAATCTTGACCAAAGGAATCGTCTTGTTCCTCAATTGTTTGATTCGCCGCTCTAAAACTCGTATTACGCTCCTCATACGACTGATCATCCGCGATCTCAATTTCGTCGAACTGAAGTATGTGAATCGGGTCGGCAACATACTTCCGCAACTGCGAGACGTGCAATACATTATGAATTTGGCTCAACGCCGGAGGTAAAGCCAATCGATAAGCTAACTCGCCTACTCGATCCAAAATCTCAAACGATCCAATGAATCTCGGACACAATTTTCCCCGTTTTCCGAAATGGAAGATACCTCAACTCGGGGATACCTTGACCAAAACGTGGTCACCCATCTCGAACTCTAGTGGTCGACGATTATCTGCATATAATTTACGCCGACTCGGCGGTCAACAGACGACTCTGATCAAAGCTACCTTCTCCCGGCTATAAGTATATCGGGCTCGGTGCGATTGACTCGATGGGTCGTCCCAACACAAGGAGATCGACAACGGCAGCCGTACCGGGCCTCGTAAGGTGCTACCTTCATCGCAAAGATGCCAACTATAATTGTACGTGAACTCAATCAACGGTGGTGGGCATCCCAATCGTCTACTAATCGAGGACGCATGCCCTCAACATGTCCTCCAATGTCCGAAAAGTCCTCTCCGATTGTCCGTCAGTTGAGGATGAAAAACGGTAATGAGATTAAGCTGAGTTCCCATAGCACGATGAACTGATTTCCAAAATGAGACACGAATCGCCCGTCACGATCAGAAACGATACTCTTAGGAGTACCGTGCAATCTCACTATCTCTTTGATGAACAGCTGGGCAAGTCTCTCGGGACCCACGTATCCTTAATCTCAAGGAAATGAGCTGACTTAGTTAAGCGGTCCACGATCACCCAGATCGTATTCATGCCCCGACGACTCGTCGGCACTCTCGTGATGAAATCCATAGAAATGTCTTCCCACTTCCATTACGGAATAGGAGCGGTTTCAAGATACCCGCGATCGGCGATGCGGACCTCGATCTCGGGTCTAAGGAATTCCTGCTGAAGCTCCTTCTGAACTGATAAACGAACAAGCATCTACTCCTGAACGGACTTATGACTCCAAGCGTCGGCGACAATGTTCGCCTTGCCTGGGTGGTAAAGGATCTCGATATCATAATCTTTGATTAGTTCCAACCACCATCTTTGTCGCATATTTAACTCCTTCTGAGTAAATATATACTTCAACTCTTGTGATCAGTGAAGATCTGACAGGTGACGCCATAAAGGTAACGACGCCAAATTTCCAACGCGAAAACCACGGCTGCTAGCTCCAGGTCGTGGGTCGGATAATTAATCAGCTAATCCGAGGAAACCTCGGATTTCCTTAACATCTTTCGGAGGTTGCCAATCTCGGATAGCCTCCATATTCTGAGGGTCGACACGAGCTCTGGCAGATGAAATTACCTGCCTGAGAAAAGTCACTTCGGACATCCAGAACTCACATTAAGAAAACTTTCCAAAAAGTTGCTCGCATCTTAACACGTCGAGAACCTGATGAAGACGTACCTCGTGTTCCTCTCGATCACGAGAATAAATCAAAATGTCATTGATGAAGACAACAACAAACTGATCCAAAAAGTCGATGCAAACCCGATTCATTAACTCCATGAATACCGCAGGTGCATTAGTTAGCCCGAACGGTATAACTACGAACTCATAATGACCATAGCGTGTACGAAACGCCGTCCTTGCGATACCCGACTCTTGAATTCGCAGCTCATGATATCCAGATCTTCAGTCGACCTAGGAAAAATATTGAAGTTCCCTGAAGTTGATCTAAGAGATCATCAATACGGGGTAGAGGATACTAATCTCGATCATCACCCTGTTCAACTCCTGATAATTAATACACACACGAGACGAGCCAACCTCCTCCCTGACATATCACACTGGTGCTCTTCACGGGGACGCACTCAGTCGGAGATAACCTTTCTCGAACTATTCCTCAAGTTGAATCTTCAACTCCTGCATTTCGGTCGGGGCCATCCGGTACGGTGTCTTCGACAACGGGGACGTACCGGGCTCCAACTCACTCCTTAATTCCACTACTCTATGTGAAGGCAACCAGATAACTCGTCTGGGAATACATCGTCAATCGATGACAATGATACCACGAATGATTGAACTTTTCGATTGCCCTAGAATGTCAATCGATAAAAAGTGATACAATGAATGATTGAATAACTCGATTGCCTTAGAAAGGCCAATTGATGAAAATGATACAATGAATGATTGAATAACTCGATTGCCTTAGAAAGGCCAATCGATGAAAATGATGCAATGAATGATTGATTAACTCGATTGCCTTAGAAAGGCCAATCGATGAAAATGATACAATGAAGGATTGAATAACTCGATTGCCTTAGAAAAGCCAATCGATGAAAATGATACAATGAATGATTGAATAACTCGATTGCCTTAGAAAGGCCAATCGATGAAAATGATGCCATGAATGATTGAATAACTCGATTGCCTTAGAAAGGCCAATCGATGAAAATGATACGATGAATGATTGAATAACTCGATTGCCTTAGAAAGGCCAATCAATGAAAATGATGCAATGAATGATTGATTAACTCGATTGCCTTAGAAAGGCCAATCGATGAAAATGATACGATGAATGATTGAATAGCTCGATTGCGGAATTTCTCTGCTTTCATCATAATAATAATTCTTCTGGAACAATGGGGATTATTTCCCTGAAGCACACATTCGACAACTAACGACGGAAAGATAACGACTAAACGCTTACAAGCACTGAGGATAGTATCAAGACGATCAAACCAACTAATATCGAAAATTACATCGTCCTAAGATAAATTCACCACGATTAGGTCCATCAACCAATCGCGGTCACTAAGCTTACTTCGGTATGATTTCCGAAAATTCTTCCATCGTCAGGTAGACCGATGGTATGAGGTCCACAAGCAATAGGACTATCCCAAAATAAGTCTATTCAAACATGATTCGAAAATGAATGAATGCAGTGTACCAGCATCAAAAGGTACACACAGGTTGAAATAAAATTACGAGTATACCTGAGATCATTCGGGCCACCGGATCGTCGATCCTCTTCATCACATGAATCCGGGACTTGCGGCCCCCAGGACGCTCCGTCGATAAATATGAGTTTCAACTTTATTTGCTTCCATTGTCCTAAACGATGTTGTGACAGATCGATTCGAATTGCTTGCTTGGGGCACGAGATGCCGCGGAGCCGACTTGGAGTCCTTTCGGCAAAAGCGGGCCTTATGCCCAAAATTCCCACAATTATAGCACGTGAAAGACGGTTTGAGACACTTAGTCCGTAATGACCGGCGTTCCACAATTGAAACAGTGATGGCGAGCCGGGCCTCGGGGCGAGATCCCGCACGATTATGCACCGTAGGAGGTCGCTCAGAAACGATAGGACTCACACGAGGCTTCTTGAAGGTTGACTGACCGCCTTCGGATTGATTACGCTTCGTTGATTTCTTGCTGACATATGAAGGTTGTTGTTCAGCACTTTCCTTAGCAGCTGGCTCATACGGGAGAGTTCTCTCGATTAATCTGGCCAGAATGGCGCAATGATGATTGAGCAATTGCACATGGGTCATCATGGCCTGCATAAAAGTGAATAGATCAACCTGAACATATTCTGATCGAGCCGAGTCCTGGGCACGATTTCCCGACAGCGAGTGATTATTTCCCGGGTTTCGGCCCGTACCGCGGCCTCTCCCCGTGCATCCCCTGACAGCTCTCCCCATACTGAAGTAGGAAGGTCGCATAATGATTATATTTCCCGCATGATTATCACGTTATGATTATGTCATGAGATGATGAAAATGAGTATACATGCTCTAACTTAGTGACTATATGAATGATTTACTGAAGTGACATGATTATATGATGAAATTCTTGAAATGATTATCTTGAATAACTTAACAAGATTAATAATATGATCATCCAGATCGACAACTGAGTAATGAAATGAATTGAGTAATTAATTAATTAACATGATCGTCCTGATCATTAACTGAGTAATGAAATGAATTAAGTGATTAATGAGTTAACATGATCGTCCTGATCATTAACTGAGTAATGAAATGAATTAAGTGATTAATGAGTTAACATGATCGTCCTGATCATTAACTGAGTAATGAAATGAATTAAGTGATTAATGAGTTAACATGATCGTCCTAATCATAACGAATGATGATGTTTGAGGATTGTTAATTGATGAATGATGAATGAATGACTATTGCCAGAAATTATACCATGGCGTTAGAAATCTTACAGTTCTTTCGGTCTGATTGGCTCGGCATTTGCACAGGTCACACGTGACGCGAAAGTCCAATGATACTAGTCTGAGGACAATGATTTCAAATGAGACATGACTCGGAAGGTAGTATTCAAAACCACGCTCTGATACCAACTTTGTAACACCCCAAACTCGGCGGATATTACAGTGCCGTGAATCCCCGACTAGGACCCACCAGGCAAATGAAAATAATGGATTAAATAATATAATTGTAGTACCGAACCACATTATATTACCAAATACTCCGATGAGGAGTTTAAGTACAACACACCAGGACAATACCGAATACTAGTATATTTTATATGAAGATAAAATACACAACACTGAATGAAACGGGGTATCCAAATGAAAGTATGCAGCGGAAATTAAATGACAACAACATGAATAACTGAAAGATCGGGGGCCCCCTACTAGTATCACTGGGACTCCTCGACGTCAGCATGCTATTCCCATGCTTTTGCCTTGCCATGACCTGAAAAACAGAATCCCGGGGAGTCGATTACAGAACAACAATCCTCAAGGGTTGAAAAATACACAATCATGATTTAACTGAAGTTATGAAATATCCTTAGTTATGAATTACGCTGAAGAGGGGTATCATAGTAATGCGCCGTAGTGTTACGTGCAAGTGTACAAGACGAATGACCGGACACACCCGTCCTTGTACCTAATTAGTCTCACGGAGGTAATGCATTACCGTGTGCACGATCGATGTATCACTCCCAATACATGGCCATAACGTGCCCGACTAAAAATTCCACACATCCGCACCCGGCCACGCAATATGAACCCAGAAGGTCATATGAACGAGAATGACCATAATGAATATCAATGATTAATAATAATAAAATCAAGAATGACTCACCGAGATGAAATGATAATGAAGTGATTGATAGTTTCAATGAAATGATTGGAACCGCCGTTCCTCGTTAATGAAGTGATTATTCGACAATTACAAGTCTCAATATGATTAATACAATGATGAATGGGTTATGATTATGAAAGATCAACAACAAAAGGAATGAATATCCTTTTAACCGAGTAAGAATTAACTTACACAATACCGATGACAATTATCCTTCCACGAACAAATGTCCTAAATGCGATGTCGGTCGCTCGAACAACCTTGAATAACACAATTACCAACAATCCGTTCAACATACGTATCAAACACGAATATAACGAACTCAACACGCCGATATGACTAAACCAAGTCCATTGAGGCATTATATCGAACACTATGTGGCCAAACTTCGATTGTTAACAACCCAACCTTGATTATACCCACATCAAAACCCAAAAAGTGTTTCAATCCAACAAAACATCTTCCAAATGATCAATAATCCAAAATGAATATCCAAATTCATGATTACAACAACAATTAATCGAAAACCCCCAATCCCAACTCAATATTTAAAGTGTTCTTGAATAATCCTTCAATAATCCATTGAATATTTATACAAACTCATAATCATATACATATCCCTTCATATAACATGATTATAACGTCCAAAACATCATATCTCAACATAAAATTGAAATCCAAGATGTTGAAGAAATTACCTCTTGAAGATCCAACCACTTCGATCCGATGAATACGAGTTAAATCGAGTATCCGAGCTATATGATCGAATGGAAATGAAGAAAATCAAGTACTCAAGTGTTTGATGAAGGAAAGTCCCTTCCCCCCAAGCTCTCTCTCGGACAAGATGGAAGAAGAAAGTGAAAATGAAGAAAAAGTCCCGGCCAGCCTTATATAAACTGCCGGAAGTTACGGCCGTAACTCGGCCCTCATACGGCCGTAACATCCCAGGTCAACGGCCTTACGGCCGTAACCGGCCAACTCGTACGGCCGTAACTCGGCTTCGTCCAAAATCCTGCCGACAGACTTACGGCCGTAACCGCTCCTGAGTTACGGGCGTAACTCGCCTTCGTCAAAAATATCTGCCGGCATCCTTACGGTCGTACCCGCACACCTTACGGGCGTAACTCGGATGATACATCTGTATCCGGCCAAACTTACGGGCGTAAGCCCCCTTCGTCTAAAATGACCAGGCACCCTGCCTGCAGCGTACGGCCATATCCGGCCAAGCCTTACGGCCGTATCTCCCTCGCCTTATGGCCGTATGCCGAAACCCTTACGGCCGTAACTCGCCTTCGGCCAAAAACGTCTGGGCACCCTGCTCGACACGTACGGCCGTATCCGGTCAAGCCTTACGGCCGTACTGCCCAACTTACGGCCGTATGCCGAAATCCTTACGGCCGTAAGTCCCGCTCGTCCGAAATGGCCTGAAAACAATGAACGTCTATTACGGCTGTATCCGACACTCCTTACGGCCGTAACTCGTTGCTGGACAAGATGAAATTCTGACAACTCCGATTTCTCGCTACGATCGATGAATGATTCGACATACCAAATGTTTGCGAACGCGAACAAGTCCAACACATGCCAAAAATGATATTTCCAACACAAGACTACCAATCACGATGATAATGACAATACTCCCGCTCTGAAACTCAAACGGAGATGAAATGACGATCGGTAACTGATACACGGTTACAACATGCCAAATGAATGCAAATGAATGAATCATGAATGATGAGCGATCATTAATGAGTGAAAATTACTGAGTGATAATTACAAACTGATAATTACTGAATGATAATGAATGAATTACAACCGGGTATTACACTTGCCCCTTGCAGTTGTTCAAATAAGTCGTCGATCCGAGGTATAGGATACTTATTCTTGATCATCATCTTGTTGATCTCCCTGTAATCAATACATAGTCGGAGGGATCTGTCTTTCTTTCGGACAAAAAGAACGGGCGCTCCCCAAGGAGAAACGCTAGGTTGAATATAGCCCTTCTGTAACAATTCCTCCAGTTGCTTCTTGAGTTCATACATCTCGGTTGGCGCCATGCGGTATGGTGCTCTGGAAATAGGAGCTGCTCCGGGCTCTAATTCGATAGTGAATTCCACTTGTCTCTGCGGAGGTAACCCAGGTAGTTCGTCAGGAAATAAATCTGAGAACTCATTCACAACTGAAATAGACGAGAGCTCTACTCCTTCCTCTCTCCTCATGGCATAGCACCAAATTCCATGACATCCTTGCTTCAGTAATTTCACGGCTTTCATTGCTTTAATCAATTTTCCCGAGCTTCCCGGTCTCCACCCTTGGAATAAGTGTTCAGATCCGTCATCAGCAATGATAGAAATGACTCTCTCTCGGTAATTCAGAATAGCTCCATAACGGTTGAGCCAATCGTCTCCTAGAATTAAATCGTCACCGTAGATGTCAACTACAATAAGATTCGATGGCCAATCTCTCCCTCCTATAGACACTGGAAAATCTCTAGCCTCTAGGGTTCCCACAATTCTCTCTCCACTCGGCAAACCCACAACATATGGTTCACAATCAAATAAGCACGAGATTTTTAAACGATTTACACAGTTCAATGATACGAAAGAATATGTAGCTCCGGAATCGAATAAAACACTAACTGGTTGCAAAAGGATCTGAATCGTACCTGATGCAACAGCAGTGTTCTGATCTTCAGATTTCCTCATCTCGTACAGGCGCGTAGGAACGGACCCAGCACTGGATGTCTCTCTCTTCCAAACGTTCTGCTGCTGAAATCCACTCTGCTGCGTCTGGTTCACACTTGTCTCCTTCGGAACTGGCGCTAGAGTGCGAGTACCAAAAGATCTAGTAGCAGCTCCACAGAAGGCCGCACAGTGCCCTTCTTGTCCACAATCGTAACAAGTCACAGAAGATGCGGGGCAATCACGTCGAATATGCCCTGCTCGACCACAATTGTAGCATTTCTTTGATGCGTCCGAAACTGCTGATGTTGTCCGGAACTTCTTTCCACCTCAAGAAGGATGTGGAGGTTTCCTAGCCGAATAAAAGGAAGACTGGCCCTTGCGGGGCCCACCACTCTTGTTTTCTGAGAAGCTACTGGTCACCTTCTGCTTCTTTGCCTCCACTGATTTCTCCACCGCCGCCTCTTTCATGTCGTATGACAGTGCCTTGTCTTGATACTGTCGCAACGTAGTACACTCTAATCCGGACATGTACTGCTGAATCTCCGGCTTCATCCGCATATCGAAATGAAAAATCTTTTCTGCCTCCGTTCTGACCAAGTGTCGCAGACAAGTCAGCTGATGATTAAAAGTTTTGATTACATCTGTCACAGATGCTTCCGAACTCTGTGGTGAGAAAAACTCTCAGATCTTTGCCTCTCTAACTGGACGAGGACAATACTGTGCTTCCATCATTAGTTTGAATTCCGTCCAATCCGCATTATGATTCTCGGGTCGAATAGCTTCCCACCAATCAAAGGCCTCCCCAGTCAGAAAATACTGGGCAATGGGAACCTTCCGGTCCTCGGGACAGTTAAGACCCGCGAATATCTTCTCTAACTCCTTAAGCCAGTGATCCCAAGTAAGTGCCTCAGCAGATCCGTCAAATTTTGGCGGGTGCAATTTGACCATCTCGGCAAGCCATCTGTCTCCCCGGTTATCCTCGTGGTGCTGCTGTCCCATCGCCGTCTGCATGCGGTCGACTACCTAGGCGAACTGGTTTATCTGCGCCACCACTTGTTGAAGCACTCCCGGCATGTTAGGATTTGCGTCGTCATTCGCTGATCCTTGCTGCCCTCCAGAATGGGAATCGGTTCGACTAGTTGATAATTCTGGGGTAGTTACGGAATCCTTCTGTCTCATGTTACCCCGTCCGCGTCCACGACCGCGTCCGCGTCCGCGTCCTCCTCTCAACATACTGTAAACACAATTCCTCAATATCCAGGACAAGTTTTCGAAATAAAGCCCGTCAATACTCACAAAACAGTAATTAAGTATAACGGTAGTATAAGAGATTAGGAGACTTACAACCACGGTCCATATGACGACTTTTGGCTGAACAGTGATGTTACGAACGACTCGTAAATCAATAACATAAACAGACCCAACTTAAAACCCAACTGCCAAGACATCCATAAATCTTAGCTCCGATACCATATTCTGTAACACCCCGAGATATTCGGAATAATTACAGCGCCGTAAACCCTTTAAGTAAGGATTTACAAGGCTAATTTAAAAGAAATGTAAATATAAGACATCAATACTGCGGAAATTCAAGTTTACAAAACCTTTCAACTGGTTCAACGAGTAATTAATACAACCATATCGAAATGATATTAATAAGACACGCGTACTCGAGTACTGAAATCAAACCAAGAAAACAAATCACCAACAACAACAAACATCACTGAACCCCTTCGTCGTCATGTCGGTACTGTGGCTGTTTCCCTGCTCCTCGGCTACCTGAACATCAAAACAAATGTCCACCCCCGAAGGGGTTAGCAAAACGATGCTAGTACAAGTATCACTTAAACGAGTCAAATATGCATCAACAATACATAACAAGATACACCACACGGACTTCCGCTACCGGAATCCGATAATGCGAATCCACAAGATTCCATTAACACAGCATGGGTATTCCAATGATCCAGCGCCCTCAGCATAGCTCCCAAGATGATCCCGTCGGACCAACACGAGGTGGAAATAACCCGTCTAATGATCCAGCGCCATCAGCCTAGATCCCAAGATGATCCCGTCGGACCAACACGAGGTGGATATCCGATCCAGCGCCCTCAACATAGATCGCACAACAAACACAAACATAACTCATGCATACATATATGCCAAATCGCCATGTCCATCAACATGAACATACAAACACTAGATAACGAATATCATGACAACTCAACGAAATAAATCTCATGTTCAACAACATGAATAATCACACGCATGCTCAAAATACCAATATTAACATATTACGATACTTTCCTCGAAGATGGCAAGAACGAAACACTTCAATGATCTCAACACACTCGAAGGCCGCCTCCTTCGATCAACGTAGCAAGCTCGAACCTTAACAAAAGAAATGATATACAAATCATCTCAAGTCGAACGATTGCCTATTAATTCGGTCTACGTCCAAAAGTTCAAAATATACAATCTGCCTGAACCACTTAGCGTACGCTACGTACTCTACGTAACGTGCGCTAAGCCTGCCTGTTAGCGTACGCTATCGTCTAAGCCTAGCGTACGCTAGCCACGGACTGACAGTTCTCTCTGATCAGCCGACTGACTCGGCTGATATCATAACGTACGTTACGTACCAAACGTAGCATGCGTTAACTTATCCCCGATAGCGCACGTTAACTTACGTATGTTAGCGTGCACTAACCGTGCATGGCAGATTAATACTGGTAGAAAACTGGATCTAATGGTGATGAACTCATGAATTCTATGGTGATAATACAAGTCATCCCCGAGCATATCATGCTAATAAGGTTTGTGAAAGTTCTATACGTACTAAATGACTATGAGATACAAAGATACGTACAATCATCTCAACACCATAATTCATCTTAGATCTTCAAGAGATATCCTGAGTTCAATCCGTTATATGTCCCAAAACGTATGATCCCTTTATATAAACGCATAAGAACTTGAAAATCTCCATATACTGATCACAAATCGGTTTGAAAATGCTTAGGAGTCCATATACTAAAAAGGTTCAAAGGTTCATACGATGAATAAGTGCCGAAATGTCGAAAATATCCTTCTAACACATGATGTTCGACTATTAACGAATCTAACTGACTAGATAAACATGATTAAACGTCCTTTAGAACACTACTAGTATTGGTGAAGAATCACCTACCTCAAAGTAGTGAAGAACAAGGAGGAAATCAAAGCAATCCAACGTCGAAGGCTTGAACACCAATCCTCAATGATCTATAATCTTCAACACGAGCTAGGATGCTGATATGAAGTGTTTAGGATGTAGAGAGTAATGCTCTAAGTATAAGAATTCGGATGTGGGAAAAGAAAGGACTGAAAACACGAAAAGGATGCTGTCCTATTTATAGGAAATGGTTATTAGCGCGCGCTAGTCCATACTCTTAGCGTGCGCTAACGGCTTACTGACTTCACTGTACTCAGTACTTAGATTGCGCTATTCTCATGTCAGTAGCGTGCGCTAAGGCGTTGACTTGGCTTTTCCCGAAAGCCGTCCAGGTTCATCCCGACACAATCCGACCAAGATCCCCGGCCTGATCTCACCTACCACACGTCTCAATCATATTGACCATGTATAGCGTGCGCTAATGTTCCTTTGTAGCGTGCGCTAAGGATCCATGTTAGCGTACGCTACACATAGACGATAGCGTGCGCTACATGCGCAGAATCACAATCTTAAATCACATTCATGAAATTATACGCTCAACAACACCGGACTATGAGATACGGAGAATAATACTAAGATTAAGGTACAACAATTACAATATCACAAGTTCCAAATACATATCAGAAATCTGGGGTATTACACCGTACTTCCATTTCGTGTTATTGTTGCCCAGATATTGAGTCCTATTGCTTTTATTCTCTTCCCGGGTCATTTTTCATCATTTTAGGACCCGAGAGGGGTGTGAGCCGCGGCATAAGGAGTGTGCGCCGCGGCACACACATTTCCTAGACCTGGCCGAGTGGACTGTACCGGGTGCCGCGGCACACTGCCGAGTCACTGCCCCGGCACACCTGTCCGGGCCGCGGCACACTTGTGTTGCATCTTTCAGCCAAAACCGACTGTTCCCGGTGCCGCGGCGCACGCCAGCTGGGCCGCGGCACACTGCCGGACCCTGGGAGCAATTTTTAGGCCTGTGCCGCGGCACACTTCGGCTGACCCGCGGCACACAATGCGGTCAACTGCATAATTCGGCTTTTTGAGCGAGATGCAGCTCATTCCCTCCATTTCCTTCTTCCACCTGCGAGAGAGAGAACTTGAGGGGAGGATCTTATCATCATCTATCACTTAAGTGTAGGATTTTTATCAAATTCATTCGGTTGGGAAGCCCGAATCATCGATCTATCGCGTATTCTTCGAATCATAGTGCTTGGATCTTCAAGAGGTAATTTCTTCAACATCTTGGATTTCGATTTTGTATTGGGTAATGATGTTTTGGATGTTAGAATCATGGTGTATGAAGTGATATACGCATGATTATGGACATGTTTGATTATTCATCGGATTATTGAAAGATTATTCAAGAACACTTTGAATATTGTGTTGGATTTTGGGGGTTTTCGTAAATTCGTCCGATTTATCCGATTTGAAGTTTGAGAACCTTGAGATTATGATATATCTATGCCGTATGCGTGTTTTTCTCACGATTTTACGGGTTGGATTGTGCCGTTTTCGAACTTGTGGGAGTTTGGGCGATTTCCCAACCTTTAGTTGTTCACCCGTGTATTTTCTTGAATCGTAGACGAATTTCTGGAGTCTCTTCGTGTAATTTGAGTATGGATAATTAATTATCATATTCCTTGCGAATCGTTTAGGTGCCGGAAGCGCGTTCTTGGACCTACCGAACTCATACCCTTCCTCCGTTCGATTTCTCGATGTCTCAAAGGCAAGTATATAATTATGATTGTACGTTCTCGACTTTGAAAGTAAGAAATATTGATGGTATGATATGAACGAACCGTTTTTACAGCATTCATAGATCTATTGATGGCATAATATGAACGAACCGTTTTTACGGCATTCATATATGTATTGATGACATGATATGAACGAACCGTTTCTACGGCATTCATACATGTATTGACGGATGATATGAACGAACCGTTTCTACGGCATTCACATACGTCTTGATTGGACACTATGAGATTTAGTTATTCCGGAATACTAGTCTTGAATTGAGGAATTGACGGTTACATTTACTTTATTGTCGAGGAGTATTGTGTTTCATACTTGATATACTTGCACTAGCTATTCGACGGCTAACCCCTTTATGGGGGAAATACGTTTTATGTATTTCAGGTTCCAGGAGAACGGACAGGCAGGTATCGGGTCGGCATGAAGATGGTGGGCAAGAGTGATATTGTGTCTTTCCTCCAATTATGTTTTGAGTTTTCCATTCAGTGTTGTTGTACTGGAATGGTTATTGAATACTCGAGTATTGTTTACCATTTTTCTTGATGTACCGGCCTGTGTTTGCCGAGGTATTGAATTGTGTTGTGATGTCTATGGTTTCATTGGTTATGGTTTGGAATACCATTTGTATTGTTGTTCTTTTCGTTGTATCTAGACCTTCTCGGTCAAATTTTACAGTTCCGCGCATGAATAGCCTTGTGGGTCCCACGGCGGGGCTCACGGCGCTGTAATATACCCTGAATAACTTGGGGGGTGTTACAGAATATGGTATCAGAGCTTAGGTATATGGATACCTAGGCTGTCGGTCTTCTGGGTCGAATGAGTCGTCATTTGTCCACAGTATCACTACTCGGCCATCATCATAGTGTGACCGGTACTTGTAAGACCTCTTACTCATCTCATGTTTCCTTATTCATTATGCTTCTTTTTGGGTATTCTTGAGAATCGATCACCTTAATGACGTGCGATTGAATTGTGCTTACGTACCTTGTGTGTTCTTCAGTATGTCAGCTGGTTGGGGCCGTGGCCGTGGTCGTGGCCGTGGACGAGGAAGAGGTCGTGGCCGTGGACGAGGAAGAGGTCGTGGCGCGGACATTTCCATCAGTTCAGTTGCGGGGTCGACCAACCCCAGTTTGTCGAACTCGGTGCATCCCGACACCGAGAGTCATCACGACCAGTCAGACGGTCAGGGGAACAACGCGGACGTTGGAGTGGCGAATGCACTTCAACAATTGGCTACTCAGATGACTATTTTGGCCCAAACTGTTCGGCTGAATAAACCGAACCCAAACACGGATGCCTTGCTTCAAAATGTAATCCATATGCACCCTCCACAGTTTGGCGGTGCCACAGACCCGTTAGGCTGGGAAGATTGGCTAGCGGAATTAGAGAAGATTTTCGAGGCGGTTGATTGCCCTGAGGTGAGGAAAGTACCAATTGCTCAGTATTTCCTCACTAAGGAGGCCGCTACTTGGTGGAAGGTCATCAAGCCACAGGATCGTATTGCCTCGTGGGATGAATTTAAGGAGCTCTTGGAGGCCGAGTTTTGTCCTTGGCCGGTGCGAGAGAGCCGAATCCGAGCCTTTTTCGAGGCTAAACCACAAGATATTCCCGTTTCGCAGGAGATCGTGGAGTACAACCAACAATTGATCCATGTGAAGGATCAAATGCGTAACGAGCGTGATAAGATCCATTATTTTGATATGCGGATGAATTTGGACTTACGGCGATACATGGCCGGATTTGCTTGTACCACACTGAAAGAGTATCAGGACAGAGCTTTAGCCCATGATATGTTGAACCCCGACAATGATACCGTTGAAGAACCGAAGAAGCAGAAAGTCGCGGGAAATTTTTCTGGCTCTAAGGGTGGCAACTTTCAGAAGTCACAGACGACTAACCGTTTTGCCGGACAGTCGTCACGTTCTAATAAAGGGAAGAGGGGTTACCGTCCCACTCTGGGTACCTCAAATCGCACGGCGACTTGCTATAATTGTGGCCGTCCAGGCCACTTTAATTCGGAATGCCACTTTCCACCATTGAAGTGTCACACGTGCGGACAGATGGGGCATAGAGTGGCTTATTCTTCCGAGCCGAACCAGACTTTGGACACTCGGGCTTCTGCCCCAACACCACTTGATCAAGGTATAAATCAGCGACAATCTTTTGGTCAACCTCAGCAGAATTTTGGCAGGGGCCGGGGACGGGGTCATAACGCTGGAGGGGGAAACTCTAGCATCGGTTCGGTGCAACCACGGGTTTATGAGATGCGTCGAACAGATGAACCCGACGCGGCGGCGCCTTCAGGTACCATCCATATTTTATCTTATCCAGTCCGTGTACTTTTTGATACGGGTGCTACACATTCTTTTATATCTTTGGAGTGTGTACGCCATTTGAATATAACTTGTTTGACTGCTTGCGATCTCTTTATCGTGAAACTGCCTAGCGGGGATAGGATTGTGGGGAATCGGGAGATTAGAGATTTTCCGGTGATCATATCCGGTATGGAATGGTTATCGAATCTGATTGTAGTTGATATGGAAGGCGAGGACGTGATCCTCGGTGAGGATTGGCTTGATAATCACCAAGCGATTATGAATTACCGTACCAAGGTTATCACTATGATGACTAAAGATGGATCTGAGTACTCATTTTTGGGACGTAAGTCGGGCCAATCCAAGTTACTTATCAGTGCCATGAAGACCGTAAAACTTTTGAATAAAGGTTGTACGGGCTATTGGTGTTATGCTTTAAAAACGGAAGGAAACGAAGTCGATTTCTCTTCGATTCCGGTTGTTAATGAGTATCCCGATGTTTTTCCGGATGACCTCCCGGGATTACCACCAGATCGAGAGATAGAATTTACCGTAGACTTAGAGCCAGATGCGGCTCCGATTTCTAAAGCACCTTATTGGATGGCACCTTCCGAGATGCAGGAATTGAAGACTCAGTTGGGAGAACTTTTGGAAAAAGGGTACATCAGACCGAGCGCCTCGCCTTGGGGCGCGCCTGTTCTCTTCGTGAGGAAGAAGGATGGTTCACTACGTTTGTGCATCGACTACCGTGAGCTGAACAAAGTAACCATCAAGAACAAATATCCTTTGCCTCGTATAGACGATTTATTTGATCAATTGCAAGGAGCTGCGGTTTTCTCGAAGATTGATTTAAGATCCGGGTATTATCAACTCAGGGTGAGGGAGTCCGACGTTCCGAAGACGGCGTTTCGGACGAGATATGGGCATTATGAATTTGTAGTTATGCCTTTTGGGTTGACTAATGCGCCGGCAGTATTCATGCAATTAATGAATAAGATATTCATCGAGTACCTCGACAGGTGTGTAGTCGTCTTTATTGACGACATCTTGATCTATTCTCGAGATAAGGAGGAACATGCCCGACACTTGCGTTTGGTTTTGGACATTTTGAGAACCGAGCACCTCTATGCAAAATTCTCGAAATGTGAGTTTTGGTTGGAAGAAGTTATGTTTCTCGGCCATGTGATTTCGGCCGAAGGGGTTCGTGTAGACCCGCAGAAGATTGAGGCAGTGCTAGATTGGGCACCGCCTAAAAATGTTAAGGAAGTTCGTAGCTTTTTGGGTCTTGCTGGCTATTACCGTCGGTTTGTCGAGGGGTTCTCGAAACTCGCTCGGCCGCTTACGAAATTACTCCAGAAGACCGAAAAGTTTATTTGGACGGATGATAGACAACAGAGCTTCGATGAACTGAAGAGACGTTTGACTTCAGCACCGATTTTAACTTTACCACATGGTAGCGAGGGCTTTGCAGTCTATAGTGACGCTTCGGGTCAAGGCCTGGGATGTGTACTTATACAGCATGACAAGACGATAGCTTTTGCGTCACGACAATTAAAGCCTTATGAGATGAATTATCTTACTCACGATTTAGAGTTGGCCGCAATTGTCTTCGCACTCAAGATTTGGCGACATTATTTGTATGGTTCACCGTGCCGGATTTATACCGATCACAAGAGCCTGAAGTATATTTTCAGTCAGAAGGAGCTGAATATGAGACGGAGGCATTGGTTAGAGTTGATAAAGGATTATGATTTGGAAATTCTTTACCACCCCGGAAAAGCCAATGTCGTTGCGGATGCTTTGAGCCGCAAATCGGCATCTCTTCAAATGCTCGAGGTTCTTACATCCCAGACGAAAATTCGTCAAGATTTAATTGAGCAAGGGATAGAAGTTTGGCTTCAACGAGTACAAGGACAGTTGTGTACTCTCGAAATTACTTTGTCCTTAGTTGACGACATCAAAGGGAAGCAGTGGAGTGACCCGATGATTTCTCAACTGAAGGAAGATGTAATTAAAGGAAAAGCTCCTGGCTTTATGGTTCACGAGGATAGTATTCTGAGATTTCAGGGCAGACTTTGTGTTCCGAACGATTTAGAGTTGAGACAGAGAATTCTCCGAGAAGCTCATGCTACGCCTTACTCAATCCACCCCGGGACGAGTAAGATGTACAAAGATTTGAAGCGCAACTTTTGGTGGAATAACATGAAGAAGGATGTTACGGAGTTTGTACTATGGTGCTTGACGTGTCAACAAGTCAAGATCGAACATCAATGACCAGCGGGGTTGTTGAAACCACTTCCCATTCCCGAGTGGAAGTAGGAAGACATCTCGATAGATTTCATCACTGGCATGTCGAGAACTCAGGCCGGAATGAATATGATTTGGGTAATTATCGATCGGTTGACCAAGTCTGCACACTTCTTGGGTATTAAGGATACTTGGGACCAGATAGACTGGCTCGAACCTTTATTGCTGAGATCGTGAGGTTACACGGTACCCCCAAGACCATTGTTTCTGATCGAGACGGCCGTTTCGTATCGCATTTTTGGCAGGCCGTTCATCAGGCTCTGGGTACGGAGTTGAGATTGAGCACTTCCTTTCATCCTTAGTCGGACGGTCAGACAGAGAGGACGATTCAGACGTTGGAAGATATGTTACGGGCTTGTGCCTTGGATTGGAGTAATGATTGGGAGCTTCACTTACCGTTGATCGAGTTTGCTTACAATAATAGTTGGCATTGTAACACCCTCAAGATATTCGAGGTATATTACAGCGCCGTGAATCCCTATATGGGACCCACCAGGCTGAACTGTAACACCCCCAAGTTATTCAGGGTATATTACAGCGCTGTGAGCCCCGCCGTGGGACCCACAAGGCTAAACATACGCGGAACTATAAACTTGACCGACAAGGTCTACATACAAAAGAAAGGAAGACGATACAAATGGTATTCAATACCATAACCAACGAAAACATATACATCACTTCACAAATCAATACCTCGGCAACACAGGACGGAACAACAAGGAAATTGAAATACAATACTCGAGTATTAAAAATCCATTCCAGTACAACAACACTGAATGGAGGAATCCAATAAAATAACCGGAGACAAGACACAGTATCACACTTGCCCATCATCTTCATGCCGACCCGGTACCCGTCTGTCCGCTCTCCTGGAACCTGAAATACATGAAACGTATTTCCCCCATAAAGGGGTTAGCCGTCGAATAGCTAGTGCAAGTATAACAATATGAAACATAATACTCCTCGACAATAAAGTAAGTGTAATCCGTCAACTCATCAATATCCGTCAATTCATCAATATCCGTCAATTCATCAATTTAAGACTAGTATTCCGGAATGACTAAAATCTCAAGACGTATGTGAATGCCGTAAAAACGGTTCGTTCATATCATACGCCGTTACATGTAGGAATGCCGTCAAAACGGTTCGTTCATTACATGCCAACATTATTTCATATGAATGCCGTAGAAACGGTTCGTTCATATCAACCATGGAATCGCACCAGAGGCTACGAAACCCTCAGAGGACCATAGGCCCGTCCCGGAGTGGCTAGAAATAATCATATAATCAATATTTCATACTTTCAAAGTCGAGAACGTACAATCATAAATGTATACTTGCCTTTGAGACATCGAGAAATCGAACGGAGGAAAGGTATGAGTTCGGTAGGTCCGAGAACGCGCTTAGGCACCTAAACGATTCGCAAGGAATATGATAATCAATTATCCGTATTCAAATTACACGAAGAAATCCCCGAAACCCATCTACGATTCATAAAAATATACGGATAATCAACTAGAGGTTGGAAAAATCGTCCAAATCTCACAAGTCCGAAAACGACATAATCTAACCCGTAAAATCGGAAGAAAACACTCATACGGTATAGATATATATCAAAATCTCAAGGTTCTCAAGCTTCAATCGGACAAAACGGACGAATCTACGAAAACCCTCAAAAACCAACACAAATTCAAAGTGTTCTTGAATAATCTTTCAAAAATCCGATGAATACCCAATCATGTCCATCATCACGCATATATCACCTCATACACCATGATTTTATCATCCAAAACGTCAATACCCACACAAAATCGAGAAGTCAAGATGTCGAATAAATTACCTCTTGAATATCCAAGCTCTATGATCCAAGGAATACGCGATAGATCGACTATCCGGGCTTCCCAACCGATTGAAAGTGGTAAATCTTCAACACCCAAGTGATAGCTATGAAAAGAGCTCCTCCCTCAACTCTCTCTCTCGCCAGCGGAAGGAAGAAATGAAGGAAAAGGCTGAAATCTCGCTTAAAAAGCCGAATTATGCAGTTGCCCGCATTGTGTGCCGCGGCTCAGCATAGGTGTGCCGCGGCACAGGCCTAAAAATTGTTCCTGTGTTTCGGCGGTGTGCCAGCTCAGCTCAGGTGTGCCGCGGCACCGGGTACAGGCGGGTTTTGGGTGAGAATACCACACCAGTGTGCCGCGGCTCAACATAGGTGTGCCGCGGCAATGACTCGGCAGTGTGCCGCGGCTCAGCTCATGGGTGCCGCGGCACCGGGTACAGCCTGCTCGGCCAAATATAGGAAATGTGTGTGACTTAGCTATTTCGATCATAACTCCCTCGTCTGGACTCCGATTGACTCACCGTTTGAACCATTGAAAAGCTAACTCGATGCTTTATAATAGTGCAAGGATTCAGAATTTTTGGAGTTTCCAAGAATTTATGGTGATTTAACAAAGTCGAACTCATACGTGGAAAAGTCGCTAAAGAACACGGAATTCAACAGAACGATACCGAAACGAACTCGGATGACAAAAAGTGTAGAATTAAACATTCTCAGGATGACGAAACGGTCCCAAGCAAATCGTCAAAATAGACTTCCGTCAAAAATAGAAAATTTCCGGGGATCAAAATTACGGGTATTACATTCTACCCTCCTTAAAAGAAGTTTCGTCCCGAAACTTAAAACAGGTAGGGAGAAGAAATATTTCGCCAGGAAAAAACTCAACGAGATGCACAAGAACCGAAACTTACGCCCAAACGGCGAATCATCAATATAGAACACAACAATACATTACCCGAAGGTAAACCAAACCAATGCCGAAAAAGATACGAATTCACAATGCCCGAAGGCTCCAACGGAAATACCGATACATCACAATGGCCTGAAAGCCGAACAGCCCAAAGTTGTAAATCATCACAAAATAGATCTCAAAGAAACCAACCTGACTGTCGGACATACCCCTCGGCGTATGAACAATCAGTCACAAATCGTCAGACATATCCAATACAACATGGACTACGAACGATCAATAAATAAAGCTCAAGAGGGACATCACAGTACGCCCGATCCGGAAATGTGTCCGTGCACATGTCCACCCCGTATACGGAATCCAGAATATACGTGTGACAATGTACCTAATTAGCCTCAAGAACTACGTCTCGTGTGCACGGTCCAATGCGGAAATATCCACGCATGACCATCGAGTGCCTGGCTAAAAATCCTACACATAACCAATCGGCACGCAGACATGATTCCAGATATGCGACGATACAACATGACAACGAAACTCAAGGGATAAAACATCCAATACGGATCATACGACTCACCAAGTGAACGATGACACACGAATAATGAAAGATCGACACGACCAACGATATTCAAAACAACCATCCTGGAATCAGAATTCCCTAAGGACCGATTAACACGGCAATAATCACAACACCACAATTCGGGAAATCCACAACCCTCAACGATCACAAAATTATCGAGTTCACAAGAACAATAGTGTGCTGCCTTGAGTCGGCCAACACGACAATAATAACTCAACGGATGGGAACTCTCCTCGACAGTCCCAATTCAATACTTCGATTACCGTAGAATGGCCAATCGATAACAATGATACAATGGATGAGAATAACTTTGACAACGGATGGGAATTATCTTCGATAATCCCAATTCAATACCTCGATTACCTTGGAACGGTCAATCGATAATCAATGATATGATAGAATAGATGTCCCGGTGTCTTAAACCGACCACCGAAACGGAGATGACAAAAGGATATATCAAACGTCCCAATTCGGTTAACGCAACATCATAGCAACAGTTCCAATTCGACAACAAAGATTCAACGATGTCTCAGGACGACATTAATCGCGAACAATAATAATCGATACATCGATACCGCGAACCGGCTATCGACAGCAACTTACCAACAAGTATCGTAATGCCTTGAACCGGCCATTTACAACCAACAGTAACATTTGGCATAATTTGCCGACGGGCGTCGTGTCAACCAATCCCCTGATATCAATACAATCATAAAGAGGCCGAGTCTCGAAATGATACACACATTCGTACACCTACACGATAACATTAATCTCATTGATTAGTACAAGTATAAAACTTGCCTCGATATCAATACATCGAACTGTTACCAATTCAGTTGATTTCGTCTTACGAGTCTCGACCAAGTTAGTCTACGAGCCCTTCAGCCTTAACCGCAACACAACATAATCTATGATCAAACATCATATCTTACTATAAAACGAAGGATTGATAATCAACCGGTTCGATGACGACCAATATCAATACCACCAAACCACGAACTCAATCGCTTTACCATATCTCGACTAATCACACCGAACAATCCAACTCAGACACTTACAAATCCTGTCCACAATACGAGTCGAAATATGATGATCATATCAGCAACCAATTCGGACCAATAATAAGGGTCTAAATGTTCCAAACTCAGTTCTTAAATACGAATTGACAAGGTTCCCTTCTCATAAATCCATCGTTAAAATTTACTTATGACCGTTATAAATTCGAATCATCCATTTGGTTCAAAACAATAGATAATCATATTAAAAAGGTTATCAAACAATCCAATCATTCGATTTGAATATTTGCTCCATACGTATGGGCTTCCAAATTCAGAGATGAATAATAGTCTCATCAAGCTCATAATCACATTCGTATTTCCTATACGAATATTATTTCCAACACATAGTTTAGCTCTAGATATGAATATTCCATATTCATATTCAAAACATCAACCTTCTTAAAAATTTTCATCACCTCGGATGATTCAAGAGTTCTTCAAGAACATGAAATATCCGAAGTCACGTTCAGAACAACATATCCGAGGTATATATATCTCCATGTTACCATTTTCTTCATCATGCCATTTATACAACCTTAAGAGTCGTAACAATACTGTCATCATCATATGAAGAAGGTCTCAATAATCATATCAACATCCGAAATCTCTTATTACAATTCCACTAAATCTCGCATACATTATCACATGATACCATAATTGTAACACCCTGCATCCTCCTGGGAATATTACACGCCGTAAACCCTTCTCATGAGGATTCACCCGGCTAAGCACAATTTTCCACGTCATTTCAAAAATGCCAAAAAGACCGATGACGGTAATATTTTTCAAATACTAAAAAATCATTTTCCAAATACCGTCAAAACGATCAAGGTTAAAATGCCAAAAACTCAGTTTAGGGAATCGGTTTTACAAAATAAAATTTCAGTTGGCAAAATACCAAAATCCATTTCAAAAATACTCACGCAATGGATAAAAGTACGATCAATTTATGCATTTACATTGAAATAAGACGAACATCGAAATACACGATTCCCAACATACTCCCTCCCAAGTAGTAATCCAAAAAGAAAAAAAATGAGCCACTATCAAAGGGATACGAGGATTACCTTGTATGGACGAACCACGAAGAAAGAATAATTGAACTCCATTCCAAGAATCATTAAATCATCATAGTCATCATATGGCCTCAAGAACATCAAGATCTCTATGATTCCATAATCATAATCAACATATTCAAAGCATATCATTATCTTTCTTCAACATAAACCTCATAGAATATGGATAACACAAGAAATCACTTCAGGAATCAACAATAGTTCCATAACCAAGCTCTAATTCCATGATTCCAAGCTCACAATCATGTTAAAAGTGTTTAGAACACTCTTAAAAGTGAAGAGGGACGAGTTTTGGAGAGAAATATCTCAAAGGATCGTGAGAGAAATGAAAGGCAACACTTCAATATATAAATTGCACTCTCATCACGTACGTAAGTGTCCTTTCTTAACGTGCGTAACAACTTTAACGTACGTAATCCAATATCCATAATGTACGTGACCAACTCACTGTCTCATTCCGTGCAGTCCATTACGTACGTAACCCACACCATATAACGCACGTAATATACCAGTTGCCTTGCTACGGTACAATGGTTGTGTTACGTACGTAACACGTCCTGTATAACGTACGTAACACGTACGTTGACTCACCTGTCAACATCCTCCGCCGAAAGTTGCCGAAACAGGGTCTCATCTGCCGATCAGGACTCGGTTCTGTCCGACGCCTTCGTTACGTACGTAATACCTTAGCCTTAACGTACGTAACCATGCCAATCTTATGTACGTAATCTCACCTTATTAACGTACGTAATAATTCCATACTTAGCCAATTTCAGCAATTCCTGTCCAAAGTCATGACATACCAAATACGAGCATACGGCAAAATCAATACATATACTCAATTCAATAACATTTTCAAACGTTCACAACAGCCTCGAGCATAATTAACCATCCACGATATCCAATATATAAATGAAAAAAAAATATCCGAAAAATCGGGGTATTACACTCTACCCCCCTTAAAAATAAGTTTCGTCCTCGAAACTTACAATCACTCGTACAAACAACATTTCAACGGAAAATCCAAAATTACCAAGAATTATCGAATAATCCGAACAACATACCTACAAGTCTGCGAAGTCGAAGATCTCCCGTGATACTAGCATGCGACTCCTAAACAAAGTCTCAACATAATACCGATACACACCATTATCGCAATTAGCAACTTAACAAAATCTCAAGGAAGAGTTCACGTCCGTGACCACGGCCACGATTCCTCCTACTTTCAGTCAACATTCTGAAAGGCACACACGTGCGGAAGTATAATCCAAATCGCACCTTCTCGAAGTGACCAATTCCCAAGAATACCAAGCTATAAACGAAACGATTAAGAAGAATACAAGAAGAGTGAGAGGACTTACAAGTACCGGTCGCACTGTGATGATGGCAGAGTAGTGATACTGTGGGAAAATGCCGACTCAATCGACCCAAAAGACAGACAGCCTAGGTATCCATAAACCTAAGCTCCGATACCATATTCTGTAACACCCCCAAGTTATTCAGGGTATATTACAGCGCCATGAGCCCCGCTGTGGGACCCACAAGGCTAAACATACGCGGAACTATAAACTTGACCGACAAGGTCTACATACAAAAGAAAGGAAGACGATACAAATGGTATTCAATACCATAACCAACGAAAACATATACATCACTTCACAAATCAATACCTCGGCAACACAGGCCGGAACAACAAGGAAACTGAAATACAATACTCGAGTATTAAAAATCCATTCCAGTACAACAACACTGAATGGAGGAATCCAAGAAAATAACCGGAGACAAGACACAGTATCACACTTGCCCATCATCTTCATGCCGACCCGGTACCCGTCTGTCCGCTCTCCTGGAACTTGAAATACATGAAACGTATTTCCCCCATAAAGGGGTTAGCCGTCGAATAGCTAGTGCAAGTATAACAATATGAAACATAATACTCCTCGACAATAAAGTAAGTGTAATCCGTCAATTCATCAATATCCGTCAATTCATCAATATCCGTCAATTCATCAATTTAAGACTAGTATTCCGGAATGACTAAAATCTCAAGACGTATGTGAATGCCGTAAAAACGGTTCGTTCATATCATACGCCGTTACATGTAGGAATGCCGTCAAAACGGTTCGTTCATTACATGCCAACATTATTTCATATGAATGCCGTAGAAACGGTTCGTTCATATCAACCATGGAATCGCAACAGATGCTACGTAACCCTCAGAGGACCATAGGCCCGTCCCGGAGTGGCTAGAAATAATCATATAATCAATATTTCATACTTTCAAAGTCGAGAACGTACAATCATAAATGTATACTTGCCTTTGAGACATTGAGAAATCGAACGGAGGAAAGGTATGAGTTCGGTAGGTCCGAGAACGCGCTTCCGGCACCTAAACGATTCGCAAGGAATATGATAATCAATTATCCGTATTCAAATTACACGAAGAAATCCCCGAAACCCGTCTACGATTCATAAAAATATACGGATAATCAACTAGAGGTTGGAAAAATCGTCCAAATCTCACAAGTCCGAAAACGACATAATCTAACCCGTAAAATCGGAAGAAAACACTCATACGGTATAGATATATATATCAAAATCTCAAGGTTCTCAAGCTTCAATCGGACAAAACGGACGAATCTACGAAAACCCCCAAAAACCAACACAAATTCAAAGTGTTCTTGAATAATCTTTCAAAAATCCGATGAATACCCAATCATGTCCATCATCACGCATATATCACCTCATACACCATGATTTTATCATCCAAAACGTCAATACCCACACAAAATCGAGAACTCAAGATGTCGAATAAATTACCTCTTGAATATCCAAGCTCTATGATCCAAGGAATACGCGATAGATCGACTATCCGGGCTTCCCAACCGATTGAAAGTGGTAAATCTTCAACACCCAAGTGATAGCTATGAAAAGAGCTCCTCCTCAACTCTCTCTCTCGCCAGTAAGGAAGAAATGAAGGAAAAGGCTGAAATCTCGCTTCAAAAGCCGAATTATGCAGTTGCCCGCATTGTGTGCCGCGGCTCAGCATAGGTGTGCCGCGGCACAGGCCTCTAAATTGGTCCCCGGTTTCGGCCGTGTGCCGCGGCTCATTCAGGTGTGCCGCGGCACCGGGTACAGGCGGGTTTTGGGTGAGAATACCACACCAGTGTGCCGTGGCTCAACATAGGTGTGCCGCGGCAATGACTCGGCAGTGTGCCGCGGCTCAGCTCATGGGTGCCGCGGCACCGGGTCTGACGCTCGACCAAATATAGGAAATGTGTGTGACTTAGCTATTTCGATCATAACTCCCTCGTCTGGACTCCGATTGACTCACCGTTTGAACCATTGAAAAGATAACTCGATGCTTTATAATAGTGCAAGGATTCAGAATTTTTGGAGTTTCCAAGAATTTATGGTGATTTAACAAAGTCGAACTCATACGTGGAAAAGTCGCTAAAGAACACGGAATTCAACAGAACGATACCGAAACGAACTCGGATGACAAAAAGTGTAGAATTAAACATTCTCAGGATGACGAAACGGTCCCAAGCAAATCGTCAAAATAGACTTCCGTCAAAAATAGAAAATTTCCGGGGATCAAAATTACGGGTATTACATTCTACCCTCCTTAAAAGAAGTTTCGTCCCGAAACTTAAAACAGGTAGGGAGAAGAAATATTTCGCCAGGAAAAAACTCAACGAGATGCACAAGAACCGAAACTTACGCCCAAACGGCGAATCATCAATATAGAACACAACAATACATTACCCGAAGGTAAACCAAACCAATGCCGAAAAAGATACGAATTCACAATGCCCGAAGGCTCCAACGGAAATACCGATACATCACAATGGCCTGAAAGCCGAACAGCCCAAAGTTGTAAATCATCACAAAATAGATCTCAAAGAAACCAACCTGACTGTCGGACATACCCCTCGGCGTATGAACAATCAGTCACAAATCGTCGGACATATCCAATACAACATGGACTACGAACGATCAATAAATAAAGCTCAAGAGGGACATCACAGTACGCCCGATCCGGAAATGTGTCCGTGCACATGTCCACGCCGTATACGGAATCCAGAATATACGTGTGACAATGTACCTAATTAGCCTCAAGAACTACGTCTCGTGTGCACGGTCCAATGCGGAAATATCCACGCATGACCATCGAGTGCCTGGCTAAAAATCCTACACATAACCAATCGGCACGCAGACATGATTCCAGATATGCCACGATACAACATGACAACGAAACTCAAGGGATAAAACATCCAATACGGATCATACGACTCACCAAGTGAACGATGACACACGAATAATGAAAGATCGACACGACCAACGATATTCAAAACAACCATCCTGGAATCAGAATTCCCTAAGGACCGATTAACACGGCAATAATCACAACACCACAATTCGGGAAATCCACAACCCTCAACGATCACAAAATTATCGAGTTCACAAGAACAATAGTGTGCTGCCTTGAGTCGGCCAACACGACAATAATAACTCAACGGATGGGAACTCTCCTCGACAGTCCCAATTCAATACTTCGATTACCATAGAATGGCCAATCGATAACAATGATACAATGGATGAGAATACCTTTGACAACGGATGGGAATTATCTTCGATAATCCCAATTCAATACCTCGATTACCTTGGAACGGTCAATCGATAATCAATGATATGATAGAATAGATGTCCCGGTGTCTTAAACCGACCACCGAAATGGAGATGACAAAAGGATATATCAAACGTCCCAATTCGGTTAACGCAACATCATAGCAACAGTTCCAATTCGACAACAAAGATTCAACGATGTCTCAGGACGACATTAATCGCGAACAATAATAATCGATACATCGATACCGCGAACCGGCTATCGACAGCAACTTACCAACAAGTATCGTAATGCCTTGAACCGGCCATTTACAACCAACAGTAACATTTGGCATAATTTGCCGACGGGCGTCGTGTCAACCAATCCCCTGATATCAATACAATCATAAAGAGGCCGAGTCTCGAAATGATACACACATTCGTACACCTACACGATAACATTAATCTCATTGATTAGTACAAGTATAAAACTTGCCTCGATATCAATACATCGAACTGTTACCAATTCAGTTGATTTCGTCTTACGAGTCTCGACCAAGTTAGTCTACGAGCCCTTCAGCCTTAACCGCAACACAACAGTCATAATCTATGATCAAACATCATATCTTACTATAAAACGAAGGATTGATAATCAACCGGTTCGATGACGACCAATATCAATACCACCAAACCACGAACTCAATCGTTTTACCATATCTCGACTAATCACAGTCTGAACAATCCAACTCAGACACTTACAAATCCTGTCCACAATACGAGTCGAAATATGATGATCATATCAGCAACCAATTCGGACCAATAATAAGGGTCTAAATGTTCCAAACTCAGTTCTTAAATACGAATTGACAAGGTTCCCTTCTCATAAATCCATCGTTAAAATTTACTTATGACCGTTATAAATTCGAATCATCCGACTGGTTCAAAACAATAGATAATCATATTAAAAAGGTTATCAAACAATCCAATCATTCGATTTGAATATTTGCTCCATACGTATGGGCTTCCAAATTCAGAGATGAATAATAGTCTCATCAAGCTCATAATCACATTCGTATTTCCTATACGAATATTATTTCCAACACATAGTTTAGCTCTAGATATGAATATTCCATATTCATATTCAAAACATCAACCTTCTTAAAAATTTTCATCACCTCGGATGATTCAAGAGTTCTTCAAGAACATGAAATATCCGAAGTCACGTTCAGAACAACATATCCGAGGTATATATATCTCCATGTTACCATTTTCTTCATCATGCCATTTATACAACCTTAAGAGTCGTAACAATACTGTCATCATCATATGAAGAAGGTCTCAATAATCATATCAACATCCGAAATCTCTTATTACAATTCCACTAAATCTCGCATACATTATCACATGATACCATAATTGTAACACCCCAGATCCTCCTGGGAATATTACACGCCGTAAACCCTTCTCACGAGGATTTACCCGGCTAAGCACAATTTTCCACGTCATTTCAAAAATGCCAAAAAGACCGATGACGGTAATATTTTTCAAATACTAAAAAATCATTTTCCAAATACCGTCAAAACGATCAAGGTTAAAATGCCAAAAACTCAGTTTAGGGAATCGGTTTTACAAAATAAAATTTCAGTTGGCAAAATACCAAAATCCATTTCAAAAATACTCACGCAGCGGATAAAAGTACAGTCCAATTTATGCATTTACATTGAAATAAGACGAACATCGAAATACACGATTCCCAACATACTCCCTCCCAAGTAGTAATCCAAAAAGAAAAAAAAATGAGCCACTATCAAAGGGATACGAGGATTACCTTGTATGGACGAACCACGAAGAAAGAATAATTGAACTCCATTCCAAGAATCATTAAATCATCATAGTCATCATATGGCCTCAAGAACATCAAGATCTCTATGATTCCATAATCATAATCAACATATTCAAAGCATATCATTATCTTTCTTCAACATAAACCTCATAGAATATGGATAACACAAGAAATCACTTCAGGAATCAACAATAGTTCCATAACCAAGCTCTAATTCCATGATTCCAAGCTCACAATCATGTTAAAAGTGTTTAGAACACTCTTAAAAGTGAAGAGGGACGAGTTTTGGAGAGAAATATCTCAAAGGATCGTGAGAGAAATGAAAGGCAACACTTCAATATATAAATTGCACTCTCATCACGTACGTAAGTGTCCTTTCTTAACGTGCGTAACAACTTTAACGTACGTAATCCAATATCCATAATGTACGTGACCAACTCACTGTCTCATTCCGTGCAGTCCATTACGTACGTAACCCACACCATATAACGTACGTAATATACCAGTTGCCTTGCTACGGTACAATGGTTGTGTTACGTACGTAACACGTCCTGTATAACGTACGTAACACGTACGTTGACTCACCTGTCAACATCCTCCGCCGAAAGTTGCCGAAACAGGGTCTCATCTGCCGATCAGGACTCGGTTTTGTCCGACGCCTTCGTTACGTACGTAATACCTTAGCCTTAACGTACGTAACCATGCCAATCTTATGTACGTAATCTCACCTTATTAACGTACGTAATAATTCCATACTTAGCCAATTTCAGCAATTCCTGTCCAAAGTCATGACATACCAAATACGAGCATACGGCAAAATCAATACATATACTCAATTCAATAACATTTTCAAACGTTCACAACATCCTCGAGCATAATTAACCATCCACGATATCCAATATATAAATGAAAAAAAATATCCGAAAAATCGGGGTATTACACTCTACCCCCCTTAAAAATAAGTTTCGTCCTCGAAACTTACAATCACTCGTACAAACAACATTTCAACGGAAAATCCAAAATTACCAAGAATTATCGAATAATCCGAACAACATACCTACAAGTCTGCGAAGTCGAAGATCTCCCGTGATACTAGCATGCGACTCCTAAACAAAGTCTCAACATAATACCGATACACACCATTATCGCAATTAGCAACTTAACAAAATCTCAAGGAAGAGTTCACGTCCGTGACCACGGCCACGATTCTTCCTACTTTCAGTCAACATTCTGAAAGGCACACACGTGCGGAAGTATAATCCAAATCGCACCTTCTCGAAGTGACCAATTCCCAAGAATACCAAGCTATAAACGAAACGATTAAGAAGAATACAAGAAGAGTGAGAGGACTTACAAGTACCGGTCGCACTGTGATGATGGCAGAGTAGTGATACTGTGGGAAAATGCCGACTTAATCGACCCAAAAGACCGACAGCCTAGGTATCCATAAACCTAAGCTCCGATACCATATTCTGTAACACCCCCAAGTTATTCAGGGTATATTACAGCGCCATGAGCCCCGCTGTGGGACCCACAAGGCTAAACATACGCGGAACTATAAACTTGACCGACAAGGTCTACATACAAAAGAAAGGAAGACGATACAAATGGTATTCAATACCATAACCAACGAAAACATATACATCACTTCACAAATCAATACCTCGGCAACACAGGCCGGAACAACAAGGAAACTGAAATACAATACTCGAGTATTAAAAATCCATTCCAGTACAACAACACTGAATGGAGGAATCCAAGAAAATAACCGGAGACAAGACACAGTATCACACTTGCCCATCATCTTCATGCCGACCCGGTACCCGTCTGTCCGCTCTCCTGGAACCTGAAATACATGAAACGTATTTCCCCCATAAAGGGGTTAGCCGTCGAATAGCTAGTGCAAGTATAACAATATGAAACATAATACTCCTCGACAATAAAGTAAGTGTAATCCGTCAATTCATCAATATCCGTCAATTCATCAATTTAAGACTAGTATTCCGGAATGACTAAAATCTCAAGACGTATGTGAATGCCGTAAAAACAGTTCGTTCATATCATACGCCGTTACATGTAGGAATGCCGTCAAAACGGTTCGTTCATTACATGCCAACATTATTTCATATGAATGCCGTAGAAACGGTTCGTTCATATCAACCATGGAATCGCACCAGAGGCTACGAAACCCTCAGAGGACCATAGGCCCGTCCCGGAGTGGCTAGAAATAATCATATAATCAATATTTCATACTTTCAAAGTCGAGAACGTACAATCATAAATGTATACTTGCCTTTGAGACATTGAGAAATCGAACGGAGGAAAGGTATGAGTTCGGTAGGTCCGAGAACGCGCTTCCGGCACCTAAACGATTCGCAAGGAATATGATAATCAATTATCCGTATTCAAATTACACGAAGAAATCCCCGAAACCCGTCTACGATTCATAAAAATATACGGATAATCAACTAGAGGTTGGAAAAATCGTCCAAATCTCACAAGTCCGAAAACGACATAATCTAACCCGTAAAATCGGAAGAAAACACTCATACGGTATAGATATATATATCAAAATCTCAAGGTTCTCAAGCTTCAATCGGACAAAACGGACGAATCTACGAAAACCCCCAAAAACCAACACAAATTCAAAGTGTTCTTGAATAATCTTTCAAAAATCCGATGAATACCCAATCATGTCCATCATCACGCATATATCACCTCATACACCATGATTTTATCATCCAAAACGTCAATACCCACACAAAATCGAGAAGTCAAGATGTCGAATAAATTACCTCTTGAATATCCAAGCTCTATGATCCAAGGAATACGCGATAGATCGACTATCCGGGCTTCCCAACCGATTGAAAGTGGTAAATCTTCAACACCCAAGTGATAGCTATGAAAAGAGCTCCTCCCTCAACTCTCTCTCTCTCGCCAGCGGAAGGAAGAAATGAAGGAAAAGGCTGAAATCTCGCTTAAAAAGCCGAATTATGCAGTTGACCGCATTGTGTGCCGCGGCTCAGCATAGGTGTGCCGCGGCACAGGCCTAAAAATTGTTCCCAGGTTTCGGCAGTGTGCCGCGGCTCAGCTCAGGTGTGCCGCGGCACCGGGTACAGGCGGGTTTTGGGTGAGAATACCACACCAGTGTGCCGCGGCTCAACGTAGGTGTGCCGCGGCAATGACTCGGCAGTGTGCCGTGGCTCAGCTCATGGGTGCCGCGGCACCGGGTACAGCCTGCTCGGCCAAATATAGGAAATGTGTGTGACTTAGCTATTTCGATCATAACTCCCTCGTCTGGACTCCGATTGACTCACCGTTTGAACCATTGAAAATATAACTCGATGCTTTATAATAGTGCAAGGATTCAGAATTTTTGGAGTTTCCAAGAATTTATGGTGATTTAAAAAAGTCGAACTCATACGTGGAAAAGTCGCTAAAGAACACGGAATTCAACAGAACGATACCGAAACGAACTCGGATGACGAAAAGTGTAGAATTAAACATTCTCAGGATGACGAAACGGTCCCAAGCAAGTCATCAAAATAGACTTCCGTCAAAAATAGAAAATTTCCGGGGATCAAAATTACGGGTATTACATGAACAGCATCATACTCATCGACTCACATAAACGACAGAACAATACCATGTCATAAAGTCGCAAAACAGAATAATCCACCCGGTTCAACCGGTCAATATAACATCATCATCCAACACAACATAATAAGCAACAATACAATCCGAACGAACAAGAACCCTAAGTACTCGAGTACAACTATTAGTTCAAAAACCACAAAAGATGAAAAGGTAAAAGACACTAAAACGTCACTCGTGCACAATCATCACGCACGGCCATCATCCGTGTACTGGTCCAGCGCCCGCTCGTCTTGATGAACCTGACCTGAAATTCATAAAACGAATTTCCCCAAAACGGGTCCCCAGAGGGGTTAGCAATTACGCTAGTACAAGTAACCAGATGAACAACTTACATCTTACACATATAGTAAATGCATGCAATAAAGAAAACCGTTCGAAAGCACTCATTTAAAATGCCAATATCAAATCACATTTGTAAAATTCACCACAATTAACCGTCGATCCACACCTCCGTGGACCCCTACCGAGACCCCGTCGGATCTAACCCGTAGTGGTTAAAAGCAAAGCTCGTCGATCCACACCTCCGTGGACCCCTACTGAGACCCCGTCGGATCTAACCCGTAGTGAGCATACACACACACACCATTTCTCATACAATACTACTATGTCAAGATTGTAAGTTCATAAAGATACTTGCCTCGATTAAATAGACGATAACACGAACGGAACGGAAGAATCAAGCACAACCGCGAGGAACCGACGAAAATGAACCTAACGATTCGAATAGCACAATCACAACCACTTCTAAACGATTATGGAAATGGAATACACCCAGAAACCCGCCTACGATTCATGTATATTCATACAAAAATAACAACGAGGGCGGACCACAACCAAACCCTCTCGATTTCGCAAAACCATGAAAATATACCATGAATCCGTAGGAAAACTAATTATATCAACAAGATTAATCATATTCATCATGAATCCACCAACAAAACGGAACGAATCGGAAGGAAATCCCAAAACCCCCAAATTATCCAAAAGTAGGGTTCTAAGAGATTTACCGTGGATTAGGACGAAAGATGCGTGTTGTTGTTGATATAATACTCCAAGAACTCAAGAAGGATGTTGGATGAGATGATTGGAGGAAGAAATTGCCAAGAGAATCGCTTCGGGATCGCCTTCGCCGCGGAGAGAGGAAGAAATGAGATTTTGTGATTATCTCGGTCAACTCCCTGGTTTATATAGCCAGGGAGTGTTAGCGCACGCTAACACCTCAAGGTTAGCGTGCGCTAACGGGATAAGATTACAAACCCTACCGTTAGCGTCCCAGTCCAGTAGCCAGATTTTTGGCCGTTAGCGTACGCTACTCGAAACGTAGCGTGCGCTAATAACCTCTCGGTAGCGCGCGTTATCGACCAATAGCGTGCGCTACCTGAACATCAGCCGAGTCCAGTAGCCAAATGCCCAAAACTCACCTGAACCGTTAGCGTGCGCTACCATACAAGCGTAGCGTGCGCTAACTAGCATCTGATTGAGTTCGGAGTAAACCGCCCGATCTTGGGCCACACTAGGGCGCGCTACTGAACAACTTAACGTGCGCTAGTCTCCCGACATTAGCGTGCGCTAGACAAGATAGCGTGCGCTAATCCGATAGTCCAGAGGCCTGGGAGTTGAACTGCCACCCCAGGGTTCACTCGCTAGCGCGCGCTACGAAGTAAACGTAGCGTGCGCTACAAAGGAACTTCTAGCGCGCGCTATGCAGAAAAATTAGCGTGCGCTAGTACGTAACATAAACGGTCCATTGCACTGAATACGAACGAAACATCAAACGGAACACCTCAAAACGCATCATAGCATAGAATGAATCCACGGCAACCCCGAAACGGCGGTTCCACACAACAATTACGAGAATCAGATCAAAAGATGACGGAAAAGTTACACTGAAGGATACACGAGGGTCACTACAATCGAGAATTACACCGGAAATACAATTACAAGGGAAAGAAAAATGCGGATATTACATTCTACCCCTCTAAAAATAAGTTTCGTCCCGAAACTTAAGAAACAAACAACTCGGGGTACCTAGCACGCATGCTATCCTCGGTTTCCCAAGTTGCCTCCTCGACACCGTGTCTCGACCACTGCACCTTGACCAAAGGTATGGTCTTATGCCTCAATCGTTTCTCACGATGCTCCAAAATCTTCAAAGGGCGCTCTTCAAAAGTAACATCCTCGGCGACATCAATCTCACCATAATCGATGATGTGACTAGGATCCGGGACATATTTCCTCAACTGGGAAACATGGAAAACGCTATGAACATGACTCAAGGCCGGAGGTAACGCCAAACGGTATGCCAACCCACCTACTCGCTCGAGGATCTCAAAGGGGCCGATAAATCTCGGACTCAACTTCCCTTTCTTCCCGAAACGAAAAACTCCCTTCGTCGGCGACACCTTTAGCAAAACGTGGTCTCCCACCTCGAATTCCAAAGGTCGACGACGGACGTCGGCATACAACTTCTGTCGACTCTGGGCAGTCAACATTCGTTCCCGAATTACTTCTATCTTCCGCCTCGTCTCTAAAACAACATCCGGCTCGGTCCCGACCAAATCGGACGCCTCATTCCAACAAATAGGTGATCGGCATCGCCGCCCATAAAGTGCCTCATACGGTGCCATCCGAATCGACGCGTGCCAACTATTGTTGTACGTGAATTCGATCAGCGGCAAATGTTCCTCCCAGTCACTACTCCAATCGAGAGCACAGGCACGCAACAAGTCCTCGAACGTCTGGATAATGCGTTCCGATTGTCCATCTGACTGGGGATGAAAAGAGGTACTCAAATGTAAACGGGTACCCAACGCCTTATGCACCGCCTGCCAGAAGTGTGATACAAAACGGCCGTCACGATCCGAAACAATAGACTTCGGAGTACCGTGAAGTCTCACAATCTGCGCGATAAACACACGAGCTAACTTCTCCGGGCCCCAAGTGTCCTTGATGCTCAGAAAATGTGCCGACTTGGTCAGGCGATCAACAATCACCCATACCATATTCATGCCCAACCTCGATCTCGGCAAACTCGTAATGAAATCCATCGATATATCTTCCTATTTCCATTCCGGAACGGGAAGTGACTGCAATAACTCAAATCGGTCCGATGCTCGATTTTGACCTCGACAAGTCAAACATTTCGCTACAAGCATGCGACCTCATCCTTCATATCATTCCACCAGAAATTTCTTCTCAGGTCCTTGTACATCTTACTTGAACCAGGATGAACGGAATAAGGTGTAGCATGGGCCTCCCGTAAAATACTCTGTCTCAACTCTGAGTCGTTCGGCACACAAAGCCGACTCTGGAATCTCAAAACACTATCCTCGTGAATCACAAATCCAGGAGACTTTCCTTTAAGAACGTTCTCTCGGATTTGAGTAATCATCGGATCCTCTAACTGCTTCAGCTTAATTTCATCGATCAAAGACGACGAAATCTCTAAAGCACGAAGTTGCCCGACGGCTCCAGGCAACGAAACTTCAACATCTAACTCGATCAAAGCCCGCCGAAGCTCAGACTGAGAAGTAAGGATCTCAAGCATTCGTAACGCAACCGGTTTCCGACTCAAGGCGTCGGCCACGACGTTCGCCTTGCCCGGATGATAAAGGATTTCGAGGTCATAATCCTTAATCAACTCTAACCACCTTCTCTGCCTCATATTCAACTCTCGCTGAGTAAATATGTATTTCAGACTTTTATGATCGGTAAAAATCTGACATGTAGAGCCGAAAAGATAGTGACGCCAAATCTTGAGCGCAAAAACGACTGCCGCTAACTCCAAATCATGAGTAGGGTAGTTCAGCTCATACGGCCTCAACTGTCTCGACGCATAGGCAATGGTCTTGCCGTGCTGCATCAATATGCACCCAAGACCCTGACCCGAAGCATCGCTATAAACAGCAAAACCCTCGTTGCCACATGGCAACGCCAAAACCGGGGCTGAAGTCAAACGCTTCTTCAGTTCCTCAAAACTCGACTGCCTCTCGTCATTCCAGACGAACTTCTCGGATTTCTGGAGCAACTGCGTAAGTGGCCGAGCCAGTTTCGAGAAACCCTCGACGAACCTACGGTAGTAGCCAGCCAAACCCAAGAAACTACGGAGCTCCTTCACATTCTTGGGCGGTGCCCAATCCAACACTGCCTCAATCTTCTGCGGATCCACACGAACCCCCTCGGCTGAAATCACGTGACCTAAAAACATCACTTCCTTCACGAACTCACATTTCGAGAACTTTGCATAGAGTTGCTCGGTCCTCAAAATGTCTAATACTACCCGCAAATGATGGGCATGCTCTTCCTCATTCCTCGAGTAAATAAGAATATCGTCTATGAAGACGACGACACACTTATCCAAATACTCGATAAAAACTTTATTCATCAACTGCATGAACACCGCCGGTTCATTCGTTAACCCGAAAGGCATAACTACGAACTCATAATGTCCGTATCTCGTCCGAAAAGCTATTTTCAGCACATCGGATTCTCTCACCCGGAGCTGATAGTACCCCGATTTCAAATCAATCTTCGAGAATACCGTACCTCCCTGCAACTGGTCGAACAAGTCATCAATTCTCGGCAAAGGATACTTGTTCTTGATGGTCACCTTGTTTAGTTCGCGATAGTCGATACACAAATGTAGTGATCCATCTTTCTTCCGCACAAACAGGACCGGTGCGCCCCATGGCGAGGCACTCGGTCGAACATACCCCGACTCAAGAAGCTCACTCAACTGCTTCTTCAACTCTGCCATCTCTGAAGGTGCCATGCGATACGGCGCCTTCGAAATCGGAGCTGCGCCCGGCTCTAACTCTATAGAAAACTCAACCTCACGATCCGGTGGCAATCCCGGTAACTCGTCAGGAAATACATCAGGAAACTCATTAACGACTGGAATCGACGAAAGCTCGGCTCCACCATCCTCCGCCTTCAAGGCATAGCACCAATAACCAGTACACCCCTTTCGCAGGAGACTCATCGCCTTCAAGGCATTAATGACGAATTTCTGATTTCCCCTCCTTCGCCCCGCGAAGGAGTGCTCGGTGCCATCCTCGGCTAACATGGTGATGATCCTCGTGCGGTAATTCATGATTGCGCCATGCCGCTCGAGCCAATCATCCCCGAGAATCAAATCCTCACCCTCAATATCCACAACAATAAGGTTAGAGGGCCACGTCCTCTCACAAATAAGTACAGAACAGTCTCGAACCTCCTGATCACCAACGATCCTATCACCGCTAGGAAGCTTAACGATGAAGGGTTCACAAGGCATCAAACAGTCGAGACTCAAACGGCGCACACAATCCAAAGATATGAACGAGTGCGTAGCACCGGAATCGAAAAGCACACTGACAGGATGAGAAAGAATATAAACGGTACCTGTCGCCACGGTAGCCGCTGGATCATCGGCTTTCCGCATCTCATAGACACGCGGGTGGGCTGAGCCGACACTGGAAGCTCCCCTTAGAGGGCTGACCCGACCTCTCCCCGACTAGCACTCGGCGGGGATTGAGGAGCAAACGATCTCGATTCACACTTGGTTCCCTAGGCTGGAATGGAAGCCCGGCACCAAGAATTTTCTCCCTCTCGGACAGACGGCCTTGTGGCCCTACTGCCACACTGATTACACGTCAGCAAAGGGCTCAAACAAGTACGACTGATGTGGCCTGTACGACCACAATTGAAACACTTCACATCACGAAAAGGAGCACTGGTAGTTCCACGAGGACCCCCAGCGGAACGAGCTGGACCACCGCCGGCGGGGAAGTTAGCGGATTGGGATCTCTGCTGACCCCCACTCTTGTGGCCCGAAAAGTTCCCAGCGGACTTCTGCTTCTTACTCTCGCGGGCCGCCTCACTTGCCGTCACAGACATATCATAAGCAAGGGCCCTGCTCTGGTAATCTTTCAATGTAGTGCATACGAGCCCCGACATATAGTCCCGAATCGGCAACTTCATCCGTCTGGAGAAATGGAAAATTTTGTCACTCTCCTCGACAACTTGGGTCTTCACATAACCCAACTCCTTGTTAAAATCAGCAATAGCTTGAGCTACGGGGATATCCCGCGGTTGAGCATCATAAAAAGCATGTACCCGAGCCTCGTCCGATCGCCACGGCAATATTCGATCTCCATCGGCTCTTGAAACTCAGCCCACGGCAAAGATGGTCTTTGGGCCCAACGGCCTCCCACCGGTCCGTAGCGTCCCCTGTGAGAAAGTATTGAGCAATAGGGACTTTACGGTCCTCGGGGCTTAGTGGCAACGAAGACCTTAGATATCTCCTTGATCCACCCTTCCCACCCAATCGGGTCCAAGCTCCCAAACCGAGGAGGATGCATCTTGATAACATCTTGGAGCCAACGATCCGCTCCGCCCGATTAGCGTGGGCACGATCCGGGTTCCCGAACCGCACAGGCTATCGCCGCCATTTGATTCACCATTTGCCGCATAACGGCCGCAATACCAAGATCGCACGCTCACGAGAAGAAGCATGGCTATGACGGCCGCTGCCCGCGGCCTCGAAGATCGTGGCGTGGCCGCCCCACCGCCGCCCCACGTCCCGGCCGTCGCGACCACGACCTCTTCCGGCATCCATACCGAGTTAAATAAGCGGCAAAAGCCATACGAGGATCGGTACAAGAAAAGAACAATTACAAGTCGAGAATCAAGGGTACGATACAATGAATTAATGAGCAGAGGAAGGAAAACTTACGGACACCGGTAGTACTGGAATCATGGCGGCGTGACGATGATGTGCAAAACAAAACACCACAAGACCCAATAAACCGACAAGCCTAGGTATCCATAAACCTAGAGCTCCGATACCATTTTCTGTAACACCCTCAAGATATTCGAGGTATATTACAGCGCCGTGAATCCCTATATGGGACCCACCAGTGAACAAAGACATCATACTCATCGACTCACATAAACGATGTAACAATACCATGTCATAAAGACGCAAAACAGAATAATCCACCGTTTCAACCGGTCAATATAACATCATCATCCAACACAACATAATAAGCAACAATACAATCCGAACGAACAAGAACCCTTAAGTACTCGAGTACAACTATTAATTCAAAAACCAAAAAAGATGAAAAGGTAAAAGACACTAAAACGTCACTCGTGCACAATCATCACGCACGGCCATCATCCGTAATCGTGCAATACGCTTGCCTCGATGAACCTGACCTGAAATTCATAAAACGAATTTCCCCAAAACGGGGCCCCAGAGGGGTTAGCAATTACGCTAGTACAAGTAACCAGATGAACAACTTACATCTTACACATATAGTAAATGCATGCAATAAAGAAAACCGTTCGAAAGCACTCATTTCCGGAAATGCCAATATCAAATCACATTTGTAAAATTCACCACAATTAACCGTCGATCCACACCTCCGTGGACCCCTACCGAGACCCCGTCGGATCTAACCCGTAGTGGTTAAAAGCAAAACTCGTCGATCCACACCTCCGTGGACCCCTACCGAGACCCCGTCGGATCTAACCCGTAGTGAGCATACACACACACACCATTTCTCATACAATACTACTATGTCAAGGTTGTAAGTTCATAAGGATACTTGCCTCGATTAAATAGACGATGACACGAACGGAACGGAAGAATCAAGCACAACCGCGAGGAACCAACGAAAATGAACCTAACGATTCGAATAGCACAATCACAACCACTTCTAAACGATTATGGAAATGGAATACACCCGGAAACCCGCCTACGATTCATGTATATTCATACAAAAATAACAACGAGGGCGGACCACAACCAAACCCTCTCGATTTCGCAAAACCATGAAAATATACCATGAATCCGTAGGAAAACTAATTATATCAACAAGATTAATCATATTCATCATGAATCCACCAAGAAAACGGAACGAATCGGAAGGAAATCCCAAAACCCCCAAATTATCCAAAAGTAGGGTTCTAAGAGATTCACCGTGGATTAGGACGAAAGATTCGTGTTGTTGTTGATATAATACTCCAAGAACTCAAGAAGGATGTTGGATGAGATGATTGGAGGAAGAAATCGCCAAGAGAATCGCTTCGGGATCGCCTTCGCCGCGGAGAGAGGAAGAAATGAGATTTTGTGATTATCTCCGTCAACTCCCTGGTTTATATAGCCAGGGAGTGTTAGCGCACGCTAACACCTCAAGGTTAGCATGCGCTAACGGGATAAGATTACAAACCCTACCGTTAGCGTCCCAGTCCAGTAGCCAGATTTTTGGCCGTTAGCGTACGCTACTCGAAACGTAGCGTGCGCTAATAACCTCTCGGTAGCGCACGCTATTGACCAATAGCGTGCGCTACCTGAACATCAGCTGAGTCCAGTAGCCAAATGCCCAAAACTCACCTGACCCGTTAGCGTGCGCTACCATACAAGCGTAGCGTGCGCTAACTAGCATCTGATTGAGTTCGTGAGTAACCGCCCGATCGATGGCAGTCACACTAGCGTGCGCTACTGAACAACTTAACGTGCGCTAGTCTCCCGACATTAGCGTGCGCTAGACAAGATAGCGTGCGCTAATCCGATAGTCCAGAGGCACGGGAGTTGAATCGCCACCCCGGGTTCACTCGCTAGCGCGCCATTTAAGTGAACGTAGCGTGCGCTACAAAGGAACTTCTAGCGCGCGCTATGCAGAAAAATTAGCGTGCGCTAGGTACAGAACATAAACGGTCCACTACACCAGAATACGAACGAAACATCAAACGGAACACCTCAAAACGCATCATAGCATAGAATGAATCCACGGAAACCCCAAAACGGCGGTTCCGCACAACAATTACGAGAATCAGATCAAAAGATGACGGAAAAGTTACACTGAAGGATACACGAGGGTCACTACAATCGAGAATTACACCGGAAATACAATTACAAGGGAAAGAAAAAATGCGGATATTACAGGCATGCGTCGATCAAAATGGCACCCTTCGAGGCACTCTATGGTAGGCGATGTAGGTCGCCTTTATGTTGGGACGAGGCTTCTGAGCTAGTTGGGACGGAGCCGGATATGTTGATAGAGACTAAGGAAAAGATTTCTATTATCCGAGATCGATTGCTAGTTGCCCAGAGTCGTCAGAAATCTTATACTGATACTCGTCGTCGACCTTTGGAGTTTGAGGTGGGAGATCATGTCTTTCTCAAGGTGTCGCCGACCAGGGGAGTTTTCCGCTTCGGGAAAAAGGGGAAACTTAGTCCGAGGTACATCGGACCCTTCGAGATTTTAGACAGAGTTGGAGATTTAGCATATCGCTTGGCGTTGCCTCTAGCGTTGAGTCACGTCTACAGTGTTTTTCATGTGTCTCAGTTGAGGAAATACGTACCGGATCCGAGCCACATTATCGACTACAGTGAGATTGACGTAGCCGAGGACATTACCTTTCCGGAGAAACCCGTGAAGATCCTTGAGCGCCGCGAGAAACAACTTCGGCATAAGACCATTCCACTGGTTAAAGTGCAATGGTCGAGGCATGGGGTCGAGGAATCGACGTGGGAGACGGAAGAGAAGATGCGGGTGGAATACCCCGAACTATTTATTTCTTAAGTTTCGGGATGAAACTCCTTTTTAGAGGGGGAGAAAGTAATACCCGGTTGAAATTCTTGTCATTTCAAATCTCTTCATTTTACGAATTGTGTTTTGTTGGGCGAACCCTTGTAATCGTTACTTGGAACCACCGTTTTGGGGTTCCCATACTTCCATTTCGTGTTATTGTTGCCCAGATATTGAGTCTTATTGCTTTTATTCTCTTCCCGGGTCATTTTTCATCATTTTAGGACCCGAGAGGGGTGTGAGCCGCGGCACAAGGAGTGTGCGCCGCGGCACACACATTTCCTAGACCTGGCCGAGCGGACTGTACCGGGTGCCGCGGCACACCTGTCCGGGCCACGACACACTTGTGTTGCATCTTTCAGCCAAAACCGATCAGACTGTGCCGGTGCAAGACACAGTGGGCCGCGGCTTGCCGAACCACAGGAGCAATTTTTAGGCCTGTGCCGCGGCACACTTCGGCTGAGCTGCGGCACACAATGCGGTCAACTGCATAATTTGGCTTTTTGAGCAAGATGCGACTCATTCCCTCCATTTCCTTCTTCCACCTGCGAGAGAGAGAACTTGAGGGGAGGATCTTATCATCATCTATCACTTAAGTGTAGGATTTTTATCAAATTCATTCGGTTGGGAAGCCCGGATCATCGATCTATCGCGTATTCTTCGAATCATAGTGCTTGGATCTTCAAGAGGTAATTTCTTCAACATCTTGGATTTCGATTTTGTATTGGGTAATGATGTTTTGGATGTTAGAATCATGGTGTATGAAGTGATATACGCATGATCATGGACATGTTTGATTATTCATCGGATTATTGAAAGATTATTCAAGAACACTTTGAATATTGTGTTGGATTTTGGGGGTTTTCGTAAATTCGTCCGATTTATCCGATTTGAAGTTTGAGAACCTTGAGATTATGATATATCTATGCTGTATGTGTGTTTTTCTCACGATTTTACGGGTTGGGTTGTGCCGTTTTTGTACTTGTGGGAGTTTGGGCGATTTCCCAACCTTTAGTTGTTCACCCGTGTATTTTCTTGAATCGTAGACGAATTTCGGGAGTCTCTTCGTGTAATTTGAGTATGGATAATTAATTATCATATTCCTTGTGAATCGTTTAGGTTCCGGAAGCGCGTTCTTGGACCTACCGAACTCATACCCTTCCTCCGTTCGATTTCTCGATGTCTCAAAGGCAAGTATATAATTATGATTGTACGTTCTCGACTTTGAAAGTAAGAAATATTGATGGTATGATATGACCGAACCGTTTTTACCGTATTCATAGATATATTGATGGCATACTATGAACGAACCGTTTTTACGGCATTCATATATGTATTGATGACATGATATGAACGAACCATTTCTACGGCATTCATACATGTATTGACGGATGATATGAACGAACCGTTTCTACGGCATTCACATACGTCTTGTTGTGACACTATGAGATTTAGTTATTCCGGAATACTAGTCTTGAATTGAGGAATTGACGGTTACATTTACTTTATTGTCGAGGAGTATTGTGTTTCATACTTGATATACTTGCACTAGCTATTCGACGGCTAACCCCTTTATGGGGGAAATACGTTTTATGTATTTCAGGTTCCAGGAGAATAGACAGGCAGGTATCGGGTCGGCATGAAGATGGTGGGCAAGAGTGATACTGTGTCTTTCCTCCGGTTATATTTTGAGTTTTCCATTCAGTGTTGTTGTACTGGAATGGTTATTGAATACTCGAGTATTGTTTTCCATTTTTCTTGATGTACCGGCCTGTGTTTGCCGAGGTATTGAATTGTGTTGTGATGTCTATGGTTTCATTGGTTATGGTTTGGAATACCATTTGTATTGTCCTTCTTTTCGTTGTATCTAGACCTTATCGGTCAAATTTTACAGTTCCGCGCATGAATAGCCTTGTGGGTCCCACGGCGGGGCTCACGGTGCTGTAATATACCCTGAATAACTTGGGGGGTGTTACACTTTGCAAGAAGAGGAGGATGATTTTGCAATGGATGAAGATGTTCTTTTATAGGTGATTTTCAAGAATACAATAGATTATTTAATTTGTGTCATCTTTGGCAAGTCTTTGGTGTTTGATTCACACTTGATCTTCCTTGCATGTCTTGATTTTCAGATCATTGACTTCATACATAGTTGTTGAGCTCACAAGATGCTAAATGTGGAAAATTCCACAAATATCAGCCTGAAAACGGCGATGAAAAACGGCCCAATTTGCCCCGTGTTGTGCGCCGTTTTGTGGTGACTCGGTCTCTTCCGGAATACACACGAGGACACGGCGCTAAATGCGGGCCGTGTGTGAAACGGCCCAAGACACGGCCCTTGTTGCGCCGTATGTGTAACGGCCTACATAACACGGTCTTCTTTGCGCCGTATGTATGGTCGTTTTGTCTTGAAAAATACCCGTCGTTGGATTTGATCTTGTTTTCCGTCCTTTTTGATGCTTCATGTCAGTAATCTGTAAAATAACCATTTTTAGCTCATGTTTGGACATATCTGTAAAATATGTATTTTTAATCACAAATCAGTACGATTATACCCGTAAAAGGAATATTTTGTATATGAATTTTTAGATCAATTATGCACTAATCAAATACCCCACACTTAAATTCTTGCTAGTCCCGAGCAAGACTCTTTATTATTCATACTCAAAATAAAATAAGAAAAAAAATATAAGACACAAATTAAAATAATATATAGACAAATTACGAACAATACTTATATATATATATATAAAGAGAAAAAGAGATCAAAATGCCATCTACACAACAACCAGCTCTATACAGTAGATAGAAATGAATCAAGATCCAAAATAAATCTACAAATAATTTTGAAGTTAAAACATGGTTTTATTTTTTTTGTAATTACAAAATGCAAGGTTACCCTTCAAAAGATTAATTATTTCTTTCCCACTCATGACACACACGAGTCCCTTTAAAAGTTGCTCTCGATCACTCGTTTATTTTTCGACTCAATTTGAAGAAGAATTTCATCGGCGTCATCAAATATTGTGATTGTTCACGAAACTGAGTGTATTGAAAATCAGCCACTAATTAAGTCAAATCTGCTCATAATCTACATCCCTTTTATAGACTTAATAACTCGAACTAGTAGGTGATAGCTTTCACACCGTTATTTGCTAACGTGTAGCTCTTTTCGCCAACACATTTTCCATCTTTTTTTTAGGTAATAGCTTTCACACCGTTATTTGCTAACGTGTAGCTCTTTTTACCAACACATTCTCCATCTCTCTTTTTTTTAGGTGATAGCTTTCACACTGTTATTTGCTAACGTGTAGCTCTTTTCACCAACACATTCTCCATCGCTTTTTTTAGGTGATAGCTTTCACACCGTTATATGCTAACGTGTAGCTCTTTTCACCAACACATTTCCCATCTTTTTTTTAGTCCTTTTTAGGTGATATAGAATTTTTGCAGAAAAATCATTTTTAGATAAGCATGAAAAATCAAAAACTCCTCAAATTAAGTAAATTTCAGTTCTATTTTTTATCAACCGATTTATTCTTCTTTTCTCAAGGTAACGAATGACTCGATAAAAATAGTGATAATTACAAGGCTTGGAAAGATAGATTAAGGCTCAAAAATTCTGGAATATACATTTTTTTACCGGGTAAAACGAATTTTAAAATTTGTATATAGCTAAATTATTGGTGTTATGGCCAGGTCTAGAAATCTCACAAATAAACAAAATAAATATATATATATATATATATATACATTAAAAAAATGGAAAATGTGTTGGTGAAAAGAGCTACAAAATTTGATCGGTCAAAAACTTATCCTAAAAATAGGAGTTTTTGAGTCGCTCGCAAATATATACGAGGTAGAAGTAGTTGTGGTAATTTCTACCAAGGTCTTTTCTCTCGAGGATTGTTCAACAGGGCTTCGTATAATATTTTATATAGATTGCAAGAAATAAATACTAAAATATTCTAAAATATATTTTTTGGTTTTTAAATTAACTAAATTAAAATGCACTATTTTTAATTTAAACTATTTTTAATAAGACTATTTTAACTAGACTATTTTTAGTAAGATTATTTTTAATACTACTATTTTTAATAAAACTATTTTTACTAGACTATTTTAACTAGACTATTTTTAGTAAGACTATTTTTAATACTACTATTTTTAATAAGACTATTTTTATACTAGACTATTTATATTAAGACTATTTATAACTAGACTATTTGAATATAATTAAAATGAGTTGGGAATTTATAAAATCTAGGGGATTACGGGTTCATTAAATTAGGTATTTAATTAAGTATAGGAATTGATTTATATGGATATAAAAGAAAAACGAATGTTTATCGAGTAATCAACTTTTCACCTCATAACTTTCGTATTCAAAGGTGTCTTAATCACTTTCGCTTTTTTAAGATGTTGATAACAATATTAACACTTGATAGATTGAAAAGATGTGTTTCCAATACACTTAACAATTAATCAAGGAGGTTTCACTAGTACAAATAGGATATGATCAATCTCTATTTAAACCAATTAATCCTTTCATTTCTTTAACTTGACTATTTTTAGGATAAACGATTGTTTATCGAGTAATCAACTTTTCACCTCATAACTTTCGTATTCAAAGGTGTCTTAACCACTTTCGCAATCTTAAGATGTTGATAACAAGATTAACATTTGATAGATTGAAAAGATATGTTTCCAATTCACTCACAATCAATCAAGAAGGTTTCATTAGTAAAAATAGGATATGATCGATCTCTATTTAAACCAATTAGTCCTAAAAATAGTGTAAATCAATCAAATACTCAATATATAACCTAATAGAAATCCTCCTTCCCCTAGGAAGAAAGATTAGCTACTCATTGGTTTATACAAACTAAAATTATAATAGAAATAATTGATATATAATATATATATATATAGAAACTTTTAATTACTAGAACTTAATGACAATAGATAAAACTTACTTGAATATGATGTATCAAAGTGCAAGAAACATACTTCAAAATATAACTTCAAACTTGTTTAAAGGTTACAAGCTTACAAAAATTGAAAGTAAAATACTAAGTAAAATACTAAGTGCTTATTGATCAAGCACTTTTCAATTACAAACTAAATGAAAGAAACACTTCAAACCAAAAATAAAATACAAACTAAAATTGAGAGTTCTAAGGAAAATATCTTGCTAAAATAAAGGAGTGTTCTTTGCAAGAAGAGGAGGATGATTTTGCAATGGATGAAGATGTCCTTTTATAGGTGATTTTCAAGAATACAATTGATTATTTAATTTGTGGCATCTTTGACAAGTCTTTGGTGTTTGATTCACACTTGATCTTCCTTGCATGTCTTGATTTTCAGATCATTGACTTCATACATAGTTTTTGAGCTCACAAGATGCTAAATGTGGAAAATTCCACAAATATCAGCCTGAAAACGGCGATGCAAAATGGCCCAGTTTGCCACGTGTTGTGCGCCGTTTTGTGGTGACTCAGTCTCTTCCGGAATACGCGCGAGGACACGGCGCTAAATGCCGGCCGTGTGTGAAACGGCCCAAGACACGGCCCTTGTTGCGCCGTATGTGAAACGGCCTACATAACACGGTCTTCTTTGCGCCGTGTGTATGGTCGTTTTGTCTTGAAAAATACCCGTCGTTGGATTTGATCTTGTTTTCCGTCATTTTTTATGCTTCATGTCAGTAATCTGTAAAATAACCATTTTTAGTTCATGTTTGGACATATGTGTAAAATATGTATTTTTAATCACAAATCAGTACGATTATGCCCGTAAAAGGAATATTTTGTATATGAATTTTTAGATCAATTATGCACTAATCAGGCCTAAACCTTCGCGGTTGTTTCCCCCAACACCTACAACTCAGTAGGTCAACGGCCATTGGATGGTTTCATTATGGGGTAAGTTTGGTGGGGCTTGAACCTTCGCGGTTGTTTCCCCCAACACCTACAGTTCAGTATGTCAACAGCCATTGGATGGTTTCATTGTGATACGGCTTCGTACCGTGGCTTCGGCCCTCTTCGTGCCGTGGCTTCGGCCCTAATGGTGATACGGCTTCGTGCCGTGGCTTCGGCCCTAATCGATACAGCTTCGGGCTGTTTTGGCTTCATGTGATTGTGATATTTGACAGCTTCGGCTGAGTGGCTTTTAGGCCTTTGTGATTGTCTTGGTAATTTCATTGGAGCCTTCGGGCATTGTGATTCATAATTAATTCAGTTCTGGTTTGGTTCATGTCGTGTAATTCATTGTGGTACTCTATAATTATGATTCGTCGTTGGGTACTTATGTTCTAACCTGTCGAACAGGTATTAATAGTATGCCGTGGGCATAGTGTTTCACGAATGCTCGGTTCTTACCTTGGTTTGTGAGCATCTCGTATTATTATTATCATTGTACCGTTTCATTCTGCCTTTGGATGCATATCATGTTATACATGTATTTGATGTTCATTATCTGGATGACTGACCCCGTGGGGGCAGAACATGTTTTCATGTTTTAGGTGCTTGCGAGGAGAGAGTTGAGACACAGGGGCATGATGATGGCGACGAGGCATTCGAGCGATACTAGTCCGAGTTGTTCATGTTGGTCAGTCAGTGGGAGTGTTCTCCAGTTTGTCAGTCATTGTCATTATGTATTACCCGAGCAAATGATCGTGGATGTTGTTGTATTTTATTTTTGGCCATGTAGGCCCATCGTTGTCGTTGAAATTCCTTATCGGAATATTGTGTCGGATATCATGGTAGGGACTGTGATCTCCCTTGTTGGTTAATTTTAATGTATTTTAGTCATGTTCGCCTGGTGGATCTCCGAGTGTGGGGTCCATGGCACTTTAATAACCCAATGGGATTTGGGGGTGTTACATGTACCTAATTAGTCTCACGGAGGCACATTACCGTGTGCACAGTCCATTGTGTCGGTGAACCCGCCACATGACTATCTTGTGCCCGACTAAGAATTCCACACATAACCACCCGACCACGCAATATGAACCAAGAGGGTCACATGAACAAGAGTGACCATGATGAATATTAATGAATAACAATCCAACAAGGGTCAAGAATGACTCGCCGAGATGAAATAATACTACGCCACAAATGGCCTTTAGCAACGTTTATTTCGATGTTACAAGCAAAAGTGTTAGCATAGATGCCTTGAAATTGATCTACGCTAACACTTTTTTTTAGCGTTACAGTCGATAGTAACAGGTGTTTCCATAGTATCTATGGTAACACCAAATTCGCTGTTACCGTTGATCTTTAAAAAAAGCATTACCAGGAAAGAAAAAAATAGGCAGGCTTACACTTAATATTTGGGCGGGTCAAAATCAATCTTCAATTTTTGCCCAAACAAATGAGTGACTATTTTATCCAAATAATTCACTCTGAAACCATAGCCCGCTCAGTTATTATTTTTTTTAAAAACTAAAAAACAAAATACTTATTGGGCGTTTGGTTCGTCGGATTCCGATGTTATTGGAATGGTCGATTCCATTGACTGAATTCCATTGTGATGTTTGGTTACCTAAGGAATGGAATTGAAATCTCAACATTCCTTCAAATAAGGATTTGATCATTCCTTCTCAAAATGGATGGAATTGAAATCCATTCCATCCCAAAATTTACAAACGACAAATATACCCTTATTAAATATAATGATCGGAAGAAAAAAAATGGTGCTGTGATTGTTGCCGGAAAAAATAATTTTATTATAATTTATATGTAAAAATATTACATATTAATATTAATATTAAAATATATTGAGAAATATTAATATTAAAAATATTAAATATTAATATTAATATTAATATTAATACTAATATTAAAAATAATGTTTTCCAACCTAACACTCAATTTCGGTTCCAAAAAAAATCATAAACAGCCTCCTTTCTCTTCTCCACGACGCATACAGCCTCCTCCATCTGCAATTAGGGTTCACAACGCAGCTTCCTCCACCTCTTTTCCACGATGCAGCTGGAGCTCCAATCGAAGGTTAGTGTTAGCTCTCCCGCCTAATTGTTGTCTCTCTCGCTTAATTGTTATCTCCTACTGCTCGTATTTTTTCGTGTGTGTGTGTGTATCTTTGATGTCGGAGCTTCATTGTTATCTCATTGTTTGTGGGTGTCTGAAAAGAAATTGAGGCGGACAGTATGAGGTATGGGATTTTTTTATGCAAGTTCGCGAAGAAGGGACTGACGCCATTACAGATCGGTGTGATTCTCCGTGATTCCCACGGTATTGCTCAGGTGAAGAGTGTCACATGAAGCAAGATCCTTCGCATTCTGAAGGCCCACGGTATTGTTCCATTTTTTTATTTTTTCTGCTGATTTGTTGTGAAAGTGATATTGAGAATCTTACTTTATAATTCCAGACATGTCAGGAGTTCTCTCTACATAAACTACAAGGTCCCTCGAATCAGCTATAGTCTTTCCATAGATTTGGTGTGTGATTTCACAATTACAGAAGCATTTGAGATTAGTATTGCAGTAAGTTTGCAATAAAACTCGCAACAATTTCGGTTATTGGTGCGTGATAAGAGAAATTAATTCAGTCAGCTAGCCTTTAAAATATTACACTTCCAGTAGAAACTTCCATCAATCATTACCAATGTATTAGGAAATAGTAAAATGTCAGGAGCTCGTGGTATGGTAAGTGTCCCAAGTAGAGCAAAGGCCATCACCAATGTTAGACAATTCCAGCCATCACCTCTGTTCTTGGTCTTTGATTCCTATATGAATGTGAATGAGTATTTTTGTTATTCAATTTGAATTCTTAGAGTAAGGGAAGAATGAATAAAGTGATTATTAGATATCCACGTATATTTAGATGGTGTTATGATTACAGTATACCATAACTGAATTTGAATATAGAACATGGGTGTTACAACTACCTTCATAAGCATAGAAGAGTTGTGCCACCTCCGCCGCCTTCATGGGTCGTATGCACAGTCGCTGATACTTTATCAAATCAGTTTTTTTCCCTTTCTTTTTCATTGTAGTAAAATTTAATGCCTTTTCCTCTGTCTCAGGAAGAAAAAAATTGTCGTTGAAAGCTAGTATACTGTTGTTGGTGGTCGTATACTGAGATTGGACATATTTGACCATTTTACTCTTATTCGTTTGGGCTCTCAAGCTAGTAATTGTCGTTGGTCTTTTTCATGTAGATTGTATCTAAAGATTTGTCTGATCCAGTGCGTTCTCATAAGGATCTTGACAAGGACGCAGCACCTTTCTTTAGAAAAGCAGTCTATTTCTATGACGAACTTGGGACACAGTTGGTTAGTCAGGGCCATGTATTAGATGTTTTTGCTTCTGCACTCGATCAGGTTTGTGATGGTTTCCTTGAATTTAGTAATGCATTTCCCCAGTTTGTTTTTATTCTGCCATCAAACTTAATTTGACTTGAGGAAAGTAGTATGGATGGATTTTAGCTTCAATCTATATGTACATTGTAGATTAATTACAGAAATTCTTGTGAAGAAAGAAAAGTGAGTGTATGCTCTTGTTCAGAGATGGTGATGAAAAATAAATGAATATTTCGTCACTTTAACGATAGGTAAACCATATTGTAGCTTTTATCATACTTATACTCACATGAATGCTTACTGCTGTAAAATATTAAAAAAAATATAGCATATAAAAAGCATATAATAGAATGCAGACTCAGAGATGTTGTAAAATTTTTTTACACTAGTATACACCTCCGCCGCCTTCATGAGTTTTACACCACTAACAGTAAATTAAAATAAAAATGAAGAAAAAAGCATATAATAGAATGCAGGCCAGCAATATATTTTAGCATTTTCCGTGAAGAAGGGACTGGCGCCTTTACAGATCGGTGTGATTCTCCGTGATTCCAACGGTATTGCTCAGGTGAAGAGTGTCACAGCAATCAAGATCCTTCGCATTCTGAAGGCCCACGGAATTATTCAATTATTTTTGTTTTTTCTGCTGATTTGTTGTGAAAGTGATATTGAGAATCTTACTTTATAATTCCAGACATGTTAGGAGTTCTTTCTACATAAACTACAAGGTCCCTCGAATCAGCTATAGTCTTTCCATAGATTTGGTGTGTGATTTCACAATTACAGAAGCATTCGAGATTAGTATTGCAGTAAGTTTGCAATAAAACTCGCAACAATTTCGGTTATTGGTGCGTGATAAGAGAAATTAATTCAGTCAGCTAGCCTTTAAAATATTGCACTTCCAGTAGAAACTTCCATCAATCATTACCAATGTATTAGAAAATAGTAAAATGTCAGGAGCTCAGTGGTATGGTAAGTGTCCCAAGTAGAGCAAAGGCCGATCACCAATGTTAGACAATTCCAGCCATCACCTCTGTTCTTGGTCTTTGATTCCTATATGAATGTGAATGAGCATTTTTGTTATTCAATTTGAATTCTTAGAGTAAGGGAAGAATGAATAAAGTGATTATTAGATATCCACGTATGTTTAGATGGTTTGAATATAGAACATGGGTGTTACAACTACCTTCATAAGCATAGAAGAGCTGCGCCACCTCCGCCGCCTTCATGGGTCGTATGCACAGTCGCTGGTACTTTATCAAATCAGTTTTTTTCCCTTTCTTTTTCATTGTAGTAAAATTTAATGCCTTTTCCTCTGTCTCAGGAAGAAAAAAATTGTCGTTGAAAGCTAGTATACTGTTGTTGGTGGTCGATATCGAGATTGGACATATTTGACCATTTTACTCTTATTCGTTTGGGCTCTCAAGCTAGTAATTGTCGTTGGTCTTTTTCATGTAGATTGTATCAAAAGATTTGTCCGATCCAGGCGTTCTCATAAGGATCTTGACAAGGACGCAAAGACCTTTCTTTAGAAAATCAGTCCATTTCTATGACGAACTTGGGACACAGTTGGTTAGTCGGGGCCATGTATTAGATGTTTTTGCTTCGCACTCGATCGGTTTATGATGGTTTCCTTGAATTTAGTAATGCATTTCCCAGTTTGTTTTTATTCTGCCATCAAACTTAATTTGACTTGAGGAAAGTAGTATGGATGGATTTTAGCTTCAATCTATATGTACATTGTAGATTAATTACAGAAATTCTTGTGAAGAAAGAAAAGTGAGTGTATGCTCTTGTTCAGAGATGGTGATGAAAAATAAATGAATATTTCGTCACTTTAACGATAGGCAAACCGTATTGTAGCTTTTATCATACTTATACTCACATGAATGCTTACTGTTGTAAAATATTAAAAAAAATATAGCATATAAAAAGCATATAATAGAATGCAGACTCAGAGATGTTGTAAAATTTTTTTACACCAGTATACACCTCCGCCGCCTTCATGAGTTTTACACCACCAACAGTAAATTAAAAAAAAATGAAGAAAAAAGCTTCTAATAGAATGCAGCCAACAATATATTTTAGCATTTTCCATGAAGAAGGGACTGACTCTTGAAACTGAAGGTGTTGAGGCTGCTAATAAATTGATTCATGATGGCAAAGAACACCGACCATCTTATCTAATTGGGAGACTTATTCAGAAAAAGGAACCAAAATCGAAGTCTTCAGCATCACCATCCGTTCAAGTTCCGATCAAGACGCGCGCACCTAACTTCTAAGATCAGGGCTCAACTTCAACAAGAGATGGATGAAAAACTTGACCAAAAAGTTCGAGAAATGATGAAAATGTTGGCCGAGAAGAATCCAGATTTGAACTTAAAGATTGATGACTCTCAGAAATCAGTCCAGGAGTCC